>JAXGGA010002498.1:0-120879 GCA_038373865.1 Uloborus plumipes
ACCTTACTTTCGGAGGGTATGAAACAAGGCAGTCCAGTTGGAGGGGGGGGGGCGTCTTTATAAAAAGTGAGCACCCTCCGGCCTATGTATCATTGCACCCTCGAATCTAGTTGACTTGGGTGCCCTCCCCCCCCCCTTCTTTTAATTCGAAGCGAATGAAACAGTCTATAAAAGTTTGCTGCAGGAGATTATAATTAATAATGTGCTATGATTCATTTTAATTCATCGCCCCCCCACTCGTTCATTATATCATCGTTCATTTAACACGTTTACATACACATTATCATCGTTCACTCGTTCATTTAATTCATCGCCCCCACCCCCCACTGGGGGCGCCCAGAGGTGATAGGTAGTCTGGAAGGGAGGACCTTTAACCAAAAAAAATCATCTTCCTCTGGGCTATGCGTCTTTGCGCCTTCGAACCTGTACTCCTTTGGTTTTTTTTTTTTCTTCTTTTTTAAATTTTTGCTCGAAGAGCGTGAAGTACTAAATAAAAGTTTCAGAACAAGGTTTAAATGAATAGCGTAAAAAATAAACTTTGAATTCATAGCACCTCAAAAGGGATATGTAGTATGGTCTTAAACCAAAGTGAGCGCTCTTATTTTTGTGCATTTTCCTCTCTCTTTTGTGTTTGTGTCAAGTCAAAGTGTCAATCTACATTGACTGAGGTTACGAATTCATGTGTGGTGATGTTGGTTATGGAAATCGGTTGTCAAAAAATTCTTCAGACAGGTATTTTTATGATGTCAGAGAGCTGCATGAGTAAGCAATTGAATTGTATTGCACTGAAAAACGTGTACTACCGACAAAAATGTTTAGTTTTGCCTAAAATAAAATTAAATAATTATTTACTGAATATTGTGTTAGTTGATTAACTGGCTCCTTCCTATTTTCATGAACATTTTAATAGTAAGCGGATCATCAAAACAGCAGTAAGTAAAAATACAGCAGATAATACCCTTAAACCGCTAAATCCATATACACTGTTAAAACAATGTATTCAAAAATAAATAAAAAGTACTCAATTTTGAACACATTCATTTCTCAACATAGCTCCGAATACATTTGTTTCAATTTTGAGAAACGCATGTACTCATTTTTTTGAGTACATGGTGGGATCAAATTCGAGTACATACTATTTACTCGTATTTGAGTACATGCGTTTCTCAAAATTGAAACAAATGTATTCGGAGCTATGTTGAGAAATGAATGTGTTCAAAATTGAGTACTTTAGTCATTTTTGAGTACATTGTTTTAACAGTAATACGGAACTTAAATTGCACTTTTTTTAGTATTTTATCATGATAAACTTATATTTCTAACAGTTTTGACCAGGGTTGGCAAAGGAGGACCCAGCCGGGGGGGACCCGCCCAGAAAAACCCGCCCGGGTTTTTCTGGGCGGGTCCACCAACAAAAACCCACCCGGGTTTTTGTTAAAAGTGGGTTTTGTTAATTTCTAAGTTATCAACAAATATAATCAATTAGGGGTGCCCACAGGAGGGGATTATGGCGCAAGTTGCGCCATCAAAATTTTTGGGGGGGATTTTTTTAAACTAATTTATTTATTTATATAATTTTTTTATTAATTAATTGTTTTAAATAAATTATTTGCTGATTATTTTAAATTTAAATTATTCATTAATTTATATTTTAATTTAAATTATTTCTTTATTATTATTGATTTATTTATTTATTTGCGTGTGTGTGCGCGCTTGGAATGTCTAGAAGGAAAAAAAACGATTATATTCCGTACATAATAATTAGTACTTTTAAAAAATAATATAGGAAAAAATAATAGTTATAATTTTAAAAAATAAATAAGTAAAAGTTAAAAAAATAAATAAATAACATTGAAAAAAATTAATTAATAATATTTTAAAAAGTATAAAAAAATAAACAAAATAAAAGAGGGTTGTGAAAATTTTTGGGGGGAATTTGCGCCATTGAGCTTGGGGGGGGGGGATGGGCACCCCTGTAGTCAACAATAATATCTCATCTAAATTAGACATAAAAAATAAGTAAGGAATCAGGTTTATTTGAGATAAATTTTCTTAGATTAATTATTTATTTTATAAAATTATTATTATTTCTTCAATTTTCAAGTCAGCGTCCAGAAAATTTTTCTAGCTATGATACTACTTTTTGTTGCAAAATACTTATTATTATTATTGTTTATTTATTTTTTGATAGCAAATTCCACATTTTAAAATAAATTGAAAATGAACCATTGATAAACTTCTTGTAGATGGAAAAAATTGCTTAATTATTGTTTTATGATAATTTTGATTCAACAAAGAAGTCAAATAATGACAAAATAAAAATAATGAATAAAACATATTTCAAGTAATTTACACAGATTAACACATTAAAAAAAATCATAACAGTTTACCAATCAAAATCACATTCACTTTTGTTTTTGGGATAATATTTATAAATCTTAACTAATTTTTCATTTACGCTAGCGAATTTGTAGTTCTCGAAATTGAAATTTTTGTTGGAATAGTTGCTACTGCAATTTTTGCTTTTATTATGGAGCAAGAAAAATGAAGTTTTGCTCTTCATTTCTTCTAACCCTATTGCATTTAGTATATGATGATTTTCAAGTACTATATTATAGAGGTACCATACCACTGACTTGAAGCACTAAACCCTTTCTTTGATTAAAAAAAATAAAGAAAATGCGTCCCCGCGCAATTTATTACTACTAAAATTTTGTGACAAGAATTTATTAATGAATTTGTAATTCTTGCAAAGTTCTACTGTTAACCTAGTTTTTTCTTATGATTATTTCAAAAAAAAAAACAATAAATGATTAAGAGTCTCCCCCCCCCCCCATCTGAAATTAATCAGTTTTGGTTTTGAAAATAGGAGGGGAGGGGGGAGACACTTCCCTTATCTCAGACACACACTTATCATTGAGATGTGCCTTATAAAAAACATGCAAATGACATGACTAGATATTGAAGCAGGCTATTTAATGAAAAAAGATGCTTATTTCTATTAATAAACAAGTGCAAATGGTTTTAATTTTTTAATGGTAGAAATTTAAGTTTTTGAAACTTTCACACCCTAAATATTCCTGTATTTGCAGGAAAGCCAATTTGCAACAGTTCCTCTATTTTGTAAAAGACAAATGATAAAAGTTTATAGCTGAAACCATTGTCCAAAGCTTCTAAAATATACACATTAAATATTACAATTCGGTTGATGATATTATTAATTGATATTGTAAATAATATTAATTATTAATCCATTGACATTTGATTAAATGCAATTCAGAACTTTAACTTAATAATATATTTTTATATGAATGAATGCATACATTATATATCAATACCCGCATAAGAATTAAAATTTAAACATACAAAACCCCAGAAAACCCAGAAAAACCCACAGAAAAACCTGCAAAAACCCAGGAAAACCCACAAAACCCCGGGTGGGTTGGTTTTTTTGCCAACCCTGGTTTTGACAGTATGTTTTAACGCTAGTCAATTTGCGAACCAGCAGTATTTTTACACATTGACTTGTTCAAAATATTAAATGTTTGCTCAGATGCAATTCATAGGAAATACACAATATCTACATAATATATAATGTTAATGATCAAAATAAATAAATACATGAACTATATTATAGTTTAAGGGGAAGAAAGCATCCGCTGCATTTTCACGAAATATTACGTAATTTTTTTTCAAAATAAACCAGTTAGTTGTTAAAAAATTTATCACTCGAATCTAGGAGAAGTTTAATCACAGGTTGAAGAACGTAATAAACCATATTACTTTCTTCAAACCGATAACTGTGTCGCAATATAAAGCTTTTTTATATGAGAAAGACAATAGAAGGGCAGGCAATACACTAGGATACAACAATATCACTTTCGAAAATTGAGTGAAATAAATAAAATTGACTTTCTAAAAAGTTTGATAAAATAATTTCGCAAAAACCTATTTCATCCTAAAAAAACCCATTTTAATATAATATTGTGCGTAAGAAATAGGTTAAAAAATAAAATACACTGACCTAATAAAGATATCCAATAACGTGATTGATGAAAACGCTTTTTTCAAATGAGTAAAAACTGCACAAAACACTCAAGGACGAAACCCAGACCGTTAATAAATTCCACCGCGCGAGAATAAGCCACTTGAAACAGTTTTCCATATGAAGAGACGTTAGAATTTCGTTAAATATTAACGCAGAAATGGTTGCAAGTTCGAATCAGTAGACATGACAGCAATTAGCACTTTGAGCTAGCTTATTAAGCCCTTTCAGAACTTCTTTCAAACAAAATACAAATACGTTTCGAGAGGATGTCATGAAATATAAAGCACATTAATTACAACAGCAGCAACAAAGATGGATTCCATTTGAGCGCTATAATACACTGATTCTTTGCATGCGTTTTCAAACCAGGAGTAAAAAAAACTTCCGCGTAACTTATAGTTCGCTCTTTGCTCTTTTTAATCTAGAGGAATAAACTCATTTCTTGTCCCATTGAAACATGCCATTTTTTATTAAACCAATATTCTTGAATTTTATAACATGTTAGATGCAGTTATACAAGATTATATTTTAATTCATCTCTGAGCTCGTTTTCAAAGCGCAATTTTGACGCCTATCGATTCATTTCTGAGCATATATTGCTTTAAAAAAAATGAGTATGTTCATGCGCTCAGATGTTGAGCAACAACATCTCTTTTTAATCAGTGTATACGCCACTACCTACTCATTCTTTATTAAATCGCACAACTTTTCGAAAGTCAACAATAAATTGAAAAAACAATTTCTGTATTTTAAGCACAACAGCTAATATGTAACCATTTAGTGCAGGATGAAGCTCTGTTATGATACCCATTTATTTGCGAATAATGGTTAAAATTGTATTTTATTTAAATCTATATACGTGTTCCATAGTGTGCATTATAACGATCTTTTATTGTTTTACAAGATCGGTTTTAACACAATGAGGAGGGATCGCAAATTATGAAAATAATTTTTTTTTTCAAACTTCCGAATTCACATGACTTATCTGACTAATGAGAGACAAGTTTGGAAAGTACTAGGAATAGTTTTGGAGGGTTTAACTCATAACAGTTCGGTCAGATTCTTAATTTGTTTAAGAATACAGAATCTAGAATTTTTAAATGCGTTTGAGACAGAAATCACAAATAAGTAATGCAATTTTTGTTAAGCACTTAGAGGACAAAGAAATTGTAGCTAAGGAAGTAACTTTAATTTTTTTAATGAAAATAAACGCGTTTAAAATAGAGCGAGATGTATTACTGTGAACAGAAAGTTTTATTTATTGGTGTATTATTTTAAAGGATTTCATCAATTTAATAAAGATTATTTTACCTCGATTTTGCTTTTATTATTATTTACGTTTTATTGGAGACCCTGCATGAGAGTAAGTAAAAAATTTCCGTAAAACATTTCAGAATGTAACACGCTCGTAAAAAATACAACTTTCATTGAGAAATGAGAGGAATAAACATCGTCATTGTATATTACTATCTGTTTTCTCAGGCATTGCACGGTCTACCGTGAAAATAAAAGTTTTGCCCTAAGGCGCATGTTCACCAATCAGGCTCAAATAAAAGAAAAAATTGTGTACAATTTCACGCCAAAGTGAAGGAATAGCTATTTCAAAATTTAAATTGAGACTAGGGATGCACCAATAAGCAAATTGGCCGATTACCGATTAATCGGCTGAGCCGATTAAATATAAGGATGTTTGTTTTTAATACGACCAATTTTACAATCCCTGTCCTTTTTCTCTTACACAATTCCGAGTTGAGAAATAGTAAGTAATTTATTTCTGAGATAAGATTTTTTTTAATTTTCCTAATTTTCACAACATAATTTCAATATTTTATCAAAATTGAAATATTTATTGTTTTTTCCTACCACCTTTCACTGCTAGTGGGGATATGTTGGATTTCTTAAAAAATTAAATTCAATTTTTGAGTATTATTATTCTTAAGTGGGGTTCGCCCGAGAGGCAGAGGGGCGCACAGGATCCGAGGCAGACGACCAGGAAGTGCCGGCGGCGGGATGTTGTGGCTGCGACTATGACCTTGGGTCCGCGGTCTGAACTCTCGGAAGCGGTCACCACAACAACGGATTGCCTTTCATTCAGCAGCCAAAGGAGCTTATCCGACACAGAAAAAACACCCTTATCCGAGCATTCCCAATCTAAGGTAGACTTGTCTATCGACGGTCACTTTTTTTTCTCTCAATTCGTTGCATTTGGGGATCCACTGCGACTTCAGAAATAAAGTATATTTATTCGTATGCGAAAGAATTTTACTTTTTATAACGTTGAATATATACAGGGTGTCCTGTCCACTCCAATCGTGGACCAATAGCTAATTTCTAAAACGTTAGAGATAAGCAAATAGTTTATTTAGGAAAAAAACTCCAAATTACGAAAGGAATTTTGGGTCTATTCAATGTTTTTCAAAAAATCAAATTTTGAAAGAGTTACGAAATTTAAATTTTTATACAGCCCCCCAGTCCTATCAATCATATTTAACAAAACATTCTTGACACTGTAACGTTTAAAACTAAAAAAAAATCACTCTTCTACCACAAAAATTGACGGAGTTATGACGTTTTGAAAAATCAAGATTTTGCATTATTTCATGACGTCATCGAGAGATCGCTTAAGGGACCGTATGCGAAATCATTCAAAATCTTGATTTTTCAAAACGTCATAACTCGGTCAATTTTTGTGGTAGAAGAGTGATTTTTTCTTAGTTTTAAACGTTATAGTGTCAAGAATTTTTTACTAAATATGATTGATAGGACTGGGGGGCTGTATAAAAATTTAAATTTCGTAACTCTTTCAAAATTTGATTTTTTGAAAAACATTGAATAGACCCAAAATTCCTTTCGTAATTTGGAGATTTTTTCCTAAATAAACTATATGCTTATCTCTAACGGTTTAGAAATTAGCTATTGGTCCACGATTGGAGTGGACACCCTGTATATTCTGGACATTGAAATGACGGACCTGTTTCGATATGCGTTTGCCTTTCTTTTGGATCCATTGATGCAAATTTTGTGCATTGCCAAGTAACTGGTTTCAACTCATTTACTTGTCACGTGGAATTTTACTAAAACCATTTACTTAGACATTTAAATTCCCCAGCTATTTGTAATGTGCAATCTAGATACTTCTATTTGCCCCATAAATACTACGAACTGCAATAAATTTAAATTAAGCTTTTTATTCTACCTATTTTGGTGCATTTCACAAAACTTTTGGGGTAGTATCAGCACGTATTTACATAAAAGGGGACGCTGTTTTTTGGTGTCATTTTCACTGAGTATATACCCCTCACCCCACGAAAAAATTCGAAATGACGGGTCTGCCATTGTGACCACTAAAAAATTAGATTGATCAGATCACTGTTTGGGAGCGAACAGAATCCTTTGACCCAATAGACTAAAAAAAGGTAAACGAAACACCCCATTTATATGCCCATGATCTTGGTGCACGATGCTGGTCGATAACCGAGTTAAACACAATCAGTTTGAAAGCTTCATTTCTACTATAGCCGTACTCAATCTGTTGCCCGTTGGTAGTGTGTGAACCGCTGAATTCTCCAAAAATATATTTCATTTCTTTTAAATAAAAATAGTTAAACTATGCGTTGAATTTATGCAAAATATCCACCAATGTTATGAAAAAT
This sequence comes from Uloborus plumipes, assembly GCA_038373865.1. NCBI lineage: Eukaryota > Metazoa > Arthropoda > Arachnida > Araneae > Uloboridae > Uloborus > Uloborus plumipes. The sequence goes on from JAXGGA010002498.1 coordinate 7,702, forward strand.
AGGTAGAATGAAAAGGGTCATTTCCATTAATCACAGCTCGTAGCATTTATGACGTAAGTACAATCATCAAAATTGTACATCACAAATAGCTGGAAACGGGAAATTTATAAGTAAACGTTTTTAGTAACTTTCCGTCACGTGTCAAGCAAATGAGTTTACACTTTCCACTCCAGTAGGTTTACAAATGTGAAGTAAGCTTTAAAAAACCAAACAATGATGCCCTTTATAGGGGAGACTTGACCCTACTTTTAGTCTTTAATTTTTTATTTATTTATTTACGGGTCATTCCCAGTGGCGTACATAGCGCCCCCGCAACCCCCGCGGCGCGGGGGGGCGCAAGAGGTTTAAGGGCGCCCGATCCAGAAAAATAGCACTAAAGGTTACACGGGGAAAATATTTTTTACATTTTAATCGGGGGTGGGGGGCGCACTTACAAATCTTGCTGGGGGGCGCACCTTAGTCTATGTACGCTACTAGTCATTCCATAGTGACTAACGTAACATTCAGAGCTGATTTTGTAACTGTGTTTACTAGTAACTTAAAGGATAAAAAATATTTTTTAGTTATGCTGGTGGATTTACAATGTAGATGGTATCTATATATCATTTCTGCTAAGAATTTAAAACAAAATTATCGACAGTAGATACTTTTTCAACCAAAATAGCAGTGTGACTAACGTAACATTTTTGCAACCGTGAAAATGAAAGCTCATGTTGTGAGGCAAAAATTTCTCAAAGTTAAGCAAGTGTTAAAAATTGAATGATATATTTGAAAACTGTGTAAAGTTGGCTTTTAAAAACATAAAACACATTTATTAAATCTTAATTTTTTTTAGTCTTAAGTGTCACTTTTACTCAAGATGGAGTGTGACTAACGTAACGTGACTAACGTAACCATCGAATAATAAGCAGTATAGACACACTACAAACTATTTATTACGGCTAATCTCAGTGATAATTACAATAATTTTTCAATTTTTTAAACTTCTTATGTTGTATGATTTTTATTTATGTATTTATTCATTTATTTTTTGATACTTTTTTTACTTCGATATTTTTTTTTTCTTCAGCTGAGGTTGACATTTTCATGGAATAACCCTTACTTATTTTTATTTTTTTGACTGAAAATAATAGCATAAATCGAAGTAGCAAAGGTTCAAAAAAATTCTGTGCCTCAAGTCTACATTTGGGTCAAGGGTCCCTAGGTATAGGAAGACTTGACCCAATGTTTAGGGAGACATGACCCATCTTATAAATGTAAGAATATTCATAAATATTAGAATCAAAACCACTGGTTTGATGGTGTTTTTAGTTTTAATGCGAGATTTTGAAGTGGCACAACACTTTAGATGAAGTGTGATATAATTTTTCTTTAATTAATCCTATTCGCGACACCAGCAGAAAAGCAGAACTCGAACTCAAAACTTTGTATGGTTATGGTTATATCGCTAGGATTGAGAAAAGTTTCAATTTGTTCCAAATCTCATTCAGAGTCGCATCGAGCCATTTGAATCTAATCTGCTTTAGAAAATTCCAATAAAAACATGATTATCCTTTGTTGAGAAAACAAAATGCCTCGCTCTCTTCCCCCACAAAACTTGGCTGTTACCCAGTCTTCAACTCGCACTCTTTCTGGCTATAAAGCTCTTCCACTGAAGTATTTTGACTTGACTAAGGACTTGGTGCTATCTGATATTGCTACTCTGAAGTGTCAGATTCTATAGTTGGGACAAACTTAACCTGCCAGCTACTCAGGTTCTCATCACATTTATTGTTGTTTCATATATCATTCGGGTATATGAGCCCGAGTAGATGAAATCTACTCAGGTTCTCAGGCTACTCAGGTTCTAATCACATTTATTGTTGTTTCATATATCATTCGGGTATACGAGCACGAGTAGATGAAAGCTACTCGATTTAAGGCAGGATTGACATGGCTTCCGTTTTTACGAGCACCATAAAGTGGAAGACCGTTTTTTTATCAGCACACATGCCATAAGAACATGGTTATAAGGTATGCAGTTATTCATAACACACCTTCACATACAGAAAGGACAATGACAAGAGAGAGAAAGTACGTCCATGCCCAAGCCGGGATACGAACCCGGGGCCACCGCATCACGGTCAGATGTCTCTGACTACTAGAAAAGGTGGCCGACTAATCACAGATTATAATCGATTTCGATTGTAATATATATAGTAATTATTTCGATAAAATTTAATCATTTGACCGAAATCATTTTAGCTGTTCATTACACCAAGATAATGTTTGGGTCAAGTCTCCCTAGTTAACTTGGGTCAAAGCTCCCTAGATAGCTTTCCTTTGTTTACCCTAAATTTTTAACAATTTACATTAAAGTTAAAATCAACTACTGCATATCATTACATAGCTGGAAAAGTGACTAACACATAAAAACTTCGAAAAATTTACTTTCCTTAAAATTTTAAATTAAAAAGTTGACAAATTTCAAAATATTAAAAATTGACATTTATTGTAAAGTATCACTTCACACTGAACTCGAAAACAGCTAAGAACTGGGAAATGCGTTTGTCTGCAAATTACTGTTGTGAGATTGGTCCACCAATAATATGGCTAAAAATTTTCGCTAAATATTTTTAAGGAAAAAATCGCCACATGTCAAGTGTCCCTAGTTTCCCTACAACTGTTTAGGAGAAATGTCCTCACTCACTAAGAGTTTAGTTTGAAAAGTTTCCACATAATGTGGACAGAAATTTATTCACATGTAGTGGACACGTGGAGAAATGAAATGACCGACCAAAATATGTAGCTGGCTCCCGCACTACATGGGACTTGAAAAGTCAAAAATGAAACCCGTTTCGTTTTGGCGCTTCTTTTTACACCCAATTTGGAAGTTTTCCATTTTGCCGCTCTAACCAATTGGAACCAAGCTCGCTTCTTTTCCATCTGGATTTGTGGTTTTGATGTTTTATTCATTTTTTTACACCTAGTATTTATACTGTTATGGTACTTTCAATTATTTCATGCAAAAAAAAGTTACCGACCTAGCCAATGAATCTGATTAAGCACAGTATCAACAGTGTGTTGCTTGCTCCTCAATCCATCACACTGCTTTTCCGAGCAAAGAACTTATACTCAACTCCCAATTAGCATTCTGAGTAGAGCGTCGGTCAAACGTGAACCCGACGATAGAGTGAAGAAACTTATTTCACGAGTCCTGCTGCGAATGCGGTTTTAATAAAATGGTCAGTGGTAGTGAATGATTCATTAAACACGGTTTTATACCGGAGAAGAAAAAACGGGATGTCCCACGTGCAAGTCTCTCTTGCTGAATTTGAATTGCGATTTTTCTTCCTTTCTGACTGAAACAATTTCCGATCGTTTCGTAAGAAACACCGATTATACGTTTATCGATTATAGGTACACATGAGGTGGTACGTCTCACATCTTTCCAAATAATATTCATGGGTCCTCCCACCTACTCATGGGTTCTACAAAAATACAAAATGTGACGATTAAGTTACGGGATTGGTCTTAGAAAGTAGCTTTATTAAAGACATATTTACACAAACACCTCCTTCAACCCACAAAACCTCCCCTATTAATTAATGCATGAAAGACTTATAAGCAGATTTACGGGTCACTTGGTGCCACCTTCTCTAATGACGCAGCCGTCTTTGATTTTACCTCTACTACAGACTGAAAATGCATAATTCATTTTTGGGAACATGTAGCAGTCACAGTAGTGTGAAATCTGGTGAGTACAGAGGATGATCAATCATATACCAATGAGTTTGTGTGCCAAAAACTGTTCCACAGAATGCACACTTAGCACTCAGGATGTTAGTTTTTTGGTGCAACAGCTGTGCCCAAATTTCCGTCCCATGCAAATCTTGTGCTAAATGTTTTCGCATTGTCTCTCGGTCAGCGTTCATATTGTAATATTTGAACAGTCAAATAACAGTTTTCGTTCAAGATTTCATTTTTTTTTTTGTAATGTTGTCATCATTCACTGATTGACCAAAATGTTTTATCATCTTCAACAACCTCTATACCCTTCAAAAACCGTTTATGTCTTTTGACGATTTAAAACATTCAGAGAGTTTGTGAAAATGTCATCATTAATTTAAAATTTATGCGCAGTTAAATTTTTTTAGCTTATCCACGATCACGGCCCTTTGATACGACTACGTCTTACTCCAACAAGGAAAAAAAAATAAACAACAGGGTGTCCTGAAATAGACTCGCTGTTTTCAAAAATTCCTAACAGGAGAACGGTAAAGGTTAAAAAAAAAAAATTCTTGCAGAAAATTCATGTGGTTGGCCAGGAGTTTTTTCTCCCAGAATTCCAAGTTTTAGTTTTAAAAAAAATTCAACAGATGGCGCTACAAATAGTAAGCCCCATAGATATGCGGTGTTCTTTGGCAGCATATAATTCAATCTCGCTCGCTGTACTACGAGACTTTTTAGTAGAGTGGTCAAGGCAATGATGAACTAGTAATCCTAAGGTTCCAGGATCGAACTAAACGATCAGCATTCATTTTGTATACCAGGTAAATTCAAAAGTCAAAGAAAAAAAAATGCCATTTCACATCACAATTTTTCGGAAATTTCAATTCTTACAATCATTTTACAATATTTTCTTACTGCCTGCCACTAGCGCAATCACATCTCAGTTAACAAATGGTTTTCAAAGATTTATGAGAGGAAATCGCTTATGGTTAAAAAAAAATCTTAAAACCACAATTAGTGACCCGTTATTTATTGAACAAAATTACATAATATTTTCAAAATGTTTACTATCTACTGCAATCACATGTCGCAACCAAAGGAAAAAAAATTGCAGACATTTTCTGTAATGTTGCTAATGAAATGGCTGCACTTTCGTTACTGATTATTTTTTGAGTTCCTCCGATGTTCGGTGAATTTTTCCAATATGCTGCATCTTTTAAATGACCCCAAAGGAAGAAACCGCATGGATTTAAGTCTAGTGTATACGGTGGCCATTCAGTTCCTTTCCCTGTATAGCATGGATAGTCAAAAGAAATCACACGATCATCAAAGTACTCCTCTAAAAGTTTGAAAAGTTCAGGGGTCCTGTGCGGTCTTGCACTTATTTTGCCTGAACCAAGATGTCCCGGATGGTTCAACCAAAGCATTTTCAACAGCTACAAATTCGTGCAGCAATCCAATATACCGTTTTGAAGTCACTGTATCGTGCATGAAAAAGGGTTCAATTATACATCTGCTGGAAACAACCACCCATACAGTCACTTTTGAGGATTGTTTAATACACTAGTGTGGATTTTCACTTCCCCAAATACGCCAGTTTTGCTTGTTGACGAATCCGTCAAGATGGAAATGTGCTTCATTTGAAAACCATATTGAGTCAATATCAAAACTGCCACTATCAACCAGTTGCAGAATTTCATTCGCAAAATTGAACCTTTCCTCTATAGATGCAGCTTGAAGCGGTTGCTGTGTTTGAATTTTGTACGGGGACAAGGCCAGAGACTTTCGCATTATGATGTGCAGTGCACAGATGTTTTTGCTTAACTGAAATGCGGCTGATTTTTTAGGTGAGCGGCCAATAGCTTTCTCAATGACTTTTGCATCTGCTTCAGTAGTAGCTGACCGATGGTGTCCAACATTTCCTACTTTCTCATCAACAACACTATCGTTTCGTTTGAACTTCTCATACAATATTCTTATTGTATTTGAATGAGGACCATTTTTAACTTGAAATTTGCTCTGAAAGCTTCTTCTTGTTCCTGTAAAGCTTTCCTTCAATCAGTAATGGGTGAATATCAAGAAAAGTGCTAATTTAAGTCACAAATGATTTTCCCAAACACTTCCAAATAAAAACCAAAAATGTTTACAGTTTCATACTGTAAACTTCGTCGCACATACAATCCATAACACATTTTTTCGATTTTCCTTTATTTCGTGATAGTAGGACTCTTTTTAATACTTCAATTTCATGTCGGCAGTGCGTCACACATTCGAATCGCAAATTTAAAAAAAAAATCGCAAATTAAATCCTGTGAATTGTAAAACATCGCAGCAGAAACATATACTGAAGGAAATAACGTGTTTTATGTTCATCTATGAAGATTATTTCTCGTGTTTTAGATAAAATGAATTTATATTGATAAAAAAATGCAATTTCTGCTTGTCACAAGTTTTCAAAACATGACGCAAGCGCAAACTTCCGCAATGATAATTTCTAGACGAAACATTTTTTGGTATTAATAAAGTACTCTGGGTGAAGCCCTAATGTATGATGTTTAAGTTTCGATCGAAAGTTATCATTTCAGTTGCATTGAATTACAAATAAGATTTGTTCAATCTTGACTGTTCCGTTTCTACCAAATGAAGTGTCATGTCTGCAGCGGAAATTAAGACACAAAATAAATTTATTTTTCAATCTATTTTTGCATAATGGAAAAGAATCCTATTGCCATAAACATAAGGTGTTTTTTCTCGAATCTTTAATTAGGGATGTTCAGCTATCACAGTGGTTCTCAGCCCCACCGGGGGGCGATACCGCCCCCCGGTGGGCGCTGAGAGAATGCTGAGGGGCGGTGAACATATTTTGGGCTGCAGGGGGGCGGTGGACATATTTTGGGCGGTAAGGGGTGATGGATATATGGTGAAAGATGTTTGTGAAGCCATGTTTTGAGCGGGGCGACAGAAAACAATCTTCTCTTATGCTGGCAATGACTTTGAAATATTGCTTTTGAAATTTATTTCCTGGAGTTATTTTCCGAACCCTAATCTTTCTTCCACCGTCATGAAGGACAGAGTGAAATTTGTCAATAACACTTTCAGTTCAAAAAAGTTTTCGGAGGCGCCCCCCCTCCTTTTAATAGCGTAACTGCCTAAAATAGCCTAAAAATGTGTTTTGTTGATGTGCATTTAAAATTGTTCGAGGAAGAGTCCCCCACCTTTCACTGCTCATCTAACTTGGGCAGCCTATATGTAAATAGAAATTGTGTTTTTAAAATTTGACTTTTGAAAACTTCCGGGATAAATATCCAGAACTACCCACCCCTTTTTTTGCATAACCATATATAGCTTAAAATTTTGTTTTTAGACAATTTCGTCGAAGAGCTACGGAAACCCTTATTTTCGAAGACAACCTAATGATTTTTTCAAAACAATTACAGGAGCGAATCTCGAACAGCACGCTTCTTCTGTCCTGACCAAACTGACTAAAATTGTATTTTTACGAGATCAGTTTCTAAAAATTTTTTGATGAGAGCAACCTGACTTGACCAACTTTTTGTGTCAACCTAACAACACCAAAAAAAGCTAACAATCGCATTTTTCAGAGTAAAATGTGAAAAAATTTCCGGAAAGAACTCCCGAACCTTTGCAATTCCCTGAACATCAACAAAAAGTTTAAATTTGCGTTTTCTATACTTCAATTTCAGAGATCCCTAGAATGAGCCCTGACCCCCTAACAGTACTAAACTTAGCCTTAAAATAACCTCAATTTTGAAAAAATCTTTATGAGGGACCTCTTTTTTCCTAGTTAACGTTGCTAAAAATTGTCTAAAATTACGTTACTTTTAAATGTTTCACTTGGAACGGAATCTGAACTTACGTCTCAACACCACGAAACTTAAGATTAAATCAACTGCATTTTCAAGACTTTGTTTTCAAAACAAATTTCGGGGGGATATCTCCGAAATCTAACCACCGTCTTTACTCTGATGTCGCTAAAGACATACTTATAACTTTTGTTATCTTATCTAACCTCCAAAGCAATAAATTACTAAAAGAGAATTTCTTTGAATTGAACTTATCTTGTAATTTGTAGATTCAACTAATTTCAGTTTCTTTAAAATTAAAACTTGATATATAAACTTTAAAGGTGAGAGGTACGGAGCATAATTTAAAGTCTTTGTCCATCTCGGGAAAAATAGAAGGTCCGGCTTTATTATCGCCCTTACATATTAAAATCTTATATCGGTACGTAATAAATAGGGGATGCGTATTGCATAGTTGCAGGTAAATTAGAGCAACACTGTTTGGGATCGAACTGTTCAGGGAACTATTTGAACGAAGTGTATTTCTCAAATATATATTGGTCTTCCTTTTCCAATAGAAATGTTAAAAACGGTGAATTTTTATTTCAAACCGTGCTGTTCTTATTTACCTTTCAAATGGTTCACTCATTTAATGGACTCATTCTAGGCTTTTAATTGTTACCATGACGCATCTTTTTAGAGGGGAAAAAATGCCCCTTTTTTCTAAAAGTTATCTTAGAAAGAAAGAAAAAAAAAAAAGCATAAATTTTTCCTTCGATTACCATTTTTAGCCTACTTTCCCGTTAAAAATAAAAGAGACGAAAAAAGCATTAAAATTGGCTTAATGCATCTAAAAAATGTCGCCAAGTCCAAAAAATATCGCCAAGTAAAAAAAATATCGCCAAGTAAAAAAAAGTCAAAATGAAACAAAAAAATGAAATAAATATCGAAAAATTAAAAATTTGAAAGTAGGGTATTGAGATGGGGAATTTGTGTGTCTGTCGGTCGGTCGGTCTGTCTGTCTGTCCCCCCCGCCCCCCTAATAACTTTTGAATGAACATTCTGATTTGGACAAACTTTTTTTTGTTGGAAAGATCTCGGCGAGTACAGCTCATTCCCATATTTGATTTTTCGATTTGAACAATTTTTGGTGCAACTTTAAACCGTTCAAACAACCTGGCCCGCGATATTAATTTTTTAGTTAACAGTCCGATTTGAACAAACTTTTTTTTGTTCGAAAGATCTTTTCAAGGGTACTTCATTCCCGTATCTACATTTTCGATTTGAACAATTTTTCGTTCAACATTGAACCGTTCAAACAAGCTCTCACACCTAATAACTTTTGAATGAACAGTCCGATTTAAACTTTTTTTTGTTCAAAAGGTCTCGGCAAGGATGCTTCATTACCGTATTTAAATTTTCAATTTGAACATTTTTTTTTTTGTTCAACATTGAACCGTTCAAACAACCTTTCCCCACATAATAACTTTTAAGTGAACCGTCCGAATTGAATAAACTTTTTTTTGTTCGAAAGATCTCGGAGAGGCTCATTCCTATATTTCACTTTTCAATTTGAACCATTTTTCGTTCAATGCATGATGAACCGTTCAGAAAAAATTTTAACATGAGCGCCTACGGAGAAATTTAAATTGAATGTTGATTCTGAACTTCAAGGCAGATTTCCTTCAAACTAACTTTGTAAGAAAATGGTTTTGATAAATAATGTATTGTAAAGTACTTTTCTGAATAATCTTCTGTGAGGACTGATTCCGACTCCGACTCCGCAAACATGGCGGAAATGCAAGCTCAGAAAAAATGACTGACTGGGCAGACGATTTTTTGTTTATTTATTTATTTGTTTGTTTAAATTATTATTATTATTATTTTTATCAGACGATTTTTTTTGTTAACAAAAATTTTTCATTCACGAGAGCATTTTATTCCCTATTTATATTTAACAACTGGCAACGGATTAAAAATGAAATTCAAGACATTTTATTAACGAACAAGTTTTTTTTCTTTCTTTGATAAAATGTGTTTTGAAGTTCTTTGTACTTTTATTTTATTTATTTATTTTTTCTTTCTTTTGAAAACGATTGTGGAATTTTTCTACGGAAGAACTATAACAGTTACATTCTTTAAAAGGTGCGACAAAACTTTATTGACTCGTTTATTTACTTTTTACGTGTCTATTTTATCTGATGAGAGGGGTATATTTTGCTTTCAGAAATCAGCTTTAAGTGCTATAAAGATATGTTTGACATAATTTTTAGTTTCAGATAATTAAGAGAATAATTATCAGATGCGAGAATGCCGATGTCGATGTACGGGAAAGTAGGCTCGTTTAGTTCTTGACAGAACTTCTTGTTCAATTATCTGTTTGGGAAAAATAAAAGAGCTAAACCGGTCAAGAAAACTGCTTTATACTCTCTCGCTCTCTTCCAGTTTTTTGCCCGTCCGAAAAGGGGGCGTTGAGGAAAATTTCAATGCTAAAGGGGGCGGTAGCTGTAAAAAGGTTGAGAACCACTGAGCTATCATATTGCGGGAAATTTGTCATGTCGGCAGCGTCTGAGAAGATATTTGATGCGAAACTGGTGCGTGCGTTACCGATGTTTTTTCGCAATTCTTTCTTCGTGTTATGAGTTTGTTGAGTTGATTTTTAAAGTACAAAGATAATTTCAAGTGCATTGTTTTTCCTGCCAAATTTTCCCATTATTGGAAGCAGTTTATTGTTCTTTTAAATGCTTCAAAAACATTAATTTTTCCGCAAAGTTTGAGTTTTCAGACAAAATTGCCATTTTTCGCCCTCTTTTCTTTTACATCAATATTCAGACGTTCGTAACTACTGCACCCAAAAATATAATTTTGTTTTAAAATGGAAAACTTACGAACAGTTTAGTGCGAAAATCTCCCTCCCCCGCCAAACTCTGACTGTCTTGAATTAATTACGTTAAGATTATGCTAAAAAATCAAAATAAAAAAAAATTCTTAACTATTAACCTATTTATCTGCTTGAAAAAAACTTTGGCGCACTTATTTAAACTTAAACTTTTAATTAGTCTCTAATTTTATTTATGAAACAAAAAAGCGTTCAAGCTGTGTAAATATTATTCTAAGTAATAATTACTTTTTTAAACATAAAAAGTAGTGAAAGTGTTTTGCATAAAATCTGACTTTTGTCTAAACTTTTGCAGCAATGAAAAAAAAATGTCTTTTGTAATTTCAGATTTTCGTTTCGGTTATATTTTTCAAAACTCCAGACACGTATCTGGGACCTTATTGTCTATCTGCAGTAGAAATTTGAAAGCATTTCGCCGAGTAGTTTTCTTTTTAATCATGTATTTGCATTGTGTCTAAACTTTTGCATCGCAGCGTATTTGTCTGATCGGTAGCATTCTCATCATGTCGGTAACGCTCAAAGACAACCCCCATGAAATGGGGGTAAATGTTCACCTTGACCATGCCCCTAATTTAAAAAAAAAAATGTTACGAATGTTTATTTGAAACACCATATTAATTTTATTTTCTGAGTATCTTTAAAAATTGAAAATTTCCATGGTCAAATTGGCACTTTTCCTGATATTCACCCTAATATATTCCAACGCAAGGAAAATTCTTTGATCCAACGAATACACCTATTTTACTCTTTCCTTCTGATCCTGTTGGTTTAAGCTCTCTACTGCTCGTATAGTCGCAGGTAAAACGTCTTTTGAGTCGAAATTTCAACTACAGCTGTTGATGCGCATTTTGATAATTTGCATATGGTGGTGTTTTGATTTTTTGTTTATCTCATTTCCTCTCATAAATCTTTGAAAACCGTCTGTTAACTGAGATGTGATTGCAGCTGGTGACAGACAGTAAGAAAAATTGTAAAGTAATTGTAAGCAGAAACAATTCCGAAAAATGATGTGAAATGCCATTTTTCTTCTTTGACTTTTGAACTTACCTGGTGTACAAAATGATGGGGTTGATCTTGGAACCTTTAGTTCACTATCCATCGCCTTGATCGCTTGACCAAAAAGCCTCGTAGCTAAGATTGAATTATTTGCTTCCGAAGTACACCGCATATCTATGGAGTTTACTATCTGCAGCGCCACCTTTTTGAACATTTTTTTAATTAAAACTTGGATTTATGGGGGGAAAAATTCCTGGCCAACCGCATAAAGTTTCCGCAAGAACATTTTTTTCAATCATTTACCGTTCTCTTGTTATGAATTTTTGAAAGTCTTTTTCAGGACCCCCCTTAGATAGAGGGATGAAATTACTTGTCACCAGCACCAGAAGTATAAAAACCAACTACATTAGATTTTCATTCCTCCAAATCAAGTCCAACATCTAAGGCATGTGATTGCGCAGTCCCATTACTTAATTGTCACACCTTGTATATCGCCGCCCCAGTTCCACTAAAATACATCTTTCCACTTCCTAATTCCACTAAAATCTATCCTCCCTTTCTAAAATGACTGAATTCCTTCTCGTCATTTCCAAAAACTACAAAAAGAAAACACAATTTTAATGATTTTTGCTAGCAGGACTAAAATCATTAATGCAAATAAGATGGCTTTTAGCCAAACCATCCCTTAAGAAATATTTTTGTGTTTACTTGAAATTTACATGAAAGTACGCAAATGTAAAACTACTGTTAAAATTTTGTTTTGAAGAATTTCCATGCAAATACATCACTGAAATAAATCGTTTTGCTAAGGAAATTTAAATAAACAGTGGTGTACATAATGTTGACTTACTTCATCTGTTACATCCAAGCTAAAGCTAAAATGCATATTACGCACTGAAATGGTAACAAGTAGTCATTACTATTGTCCGATTTTAGGATAACTTCTGTGAAAACTAGTTGGTAAAACGAGAAATTAAATATACTTGTTTTTTGAAATTTTAAAAACTTCATTTGACCCCTAATCTTAACTATATTATTACTCTAGCCAATTTTCTTTACCACGCTAAAACTTTTTCATTTCTTTATTCAACCCTCATTTTAAAGCTTATGGTGCCGGCTCCAGACGAAAAATAGACTTAATGTCTAAAAATTATTTTTTGTGTCGACAAACCCTTTTTTTTTATTATTATTACACATTACTTCAATTGATTGTATCTAAATACTAGGGTTCAGTGGCGTGGTTGGACAGGGCGTCATGTTAGGAACGCGAAGATCGCATGTTTAATCCTGTTACGGGTTTTATCGTTATCGTTTTGGTTCACTTTTTTTTTTTTCATTTTGATCCAAATTCTCAAAAACATATAACCTGAACTCAATATGGGATTTCTAACACAGTATTTCTATTATTACTTTAAAATCGGAGAAGAACATTTTTATTAATCCATTTATGCCAGTTGCTAAAAAAACTGGACGCTTGTCAGTTACTGCATACAAAAGCCTGTAGTGCGTGTATAATTTTACTAAAACTGTTTTTTTATAAGTCGAATATTCCTTCTTGAGAAAACCAAATGAAGTCACTAGTTGGACATCAGAGTTAATTTGTTAACAGTTATTTTTGAGATAAATGAGTCAAGCAACGATACAGCATGGTAGTCGCAGAAAGTAAGTGTTTTTTGAAAACTTATTTTTCATGAAATTAAAGTATTTCAAAATGAGTTGCTTAACACAGATCACAGGAGTCTTCTGTAATGTTATTTTGCAAAAATTATATTATTTTTGTATAAGCATGCTCTATCTGTGTCGTCCTGTTTACGGGACACTGGGAATTCGTGAGTACATTTTGCCTAAAAAGTTTTTATCTGTCTCTAGCATAATCAACTATCATTTTCAGTTGAAATGCATTTCTTTTATGTGATAAAATAAAATCTTTTGTTTAATTATTAGTTAATTATTAGTGAATGTGGATTCAAGGGCTGTTGTCTAAATTGCCAAATGGAAACTAAGTAGTTTGATTTTTTTTTCAAGGAAAAGACGCTACGAAAAATCGTTAACGAAAAAAATTTGGTCACACAATTATTGAAAGTGAAATGCAACTGAGTTGCGCTCAATGTAAAGGTGAAACGACAAGAAAATGCGAAATATGTAACATTGGCCTCTGTGATACATGCTCAAATCAACAATTTTATGCAAAATACCTGTTCCGACTTAGTTATTTTTTATTATTATTCTGTAGAAATTATGTTAAAACATTAAAACACAGCTTTTCTGTTTTTATTGCACATTACTTCAATGAGTAAAAATGCGGAGACGAAGAGGCAGTGGCGCGGTTGGATAGTTCTTTAAGTTGGGAACGTAAAGATTGCTGGTTCGATCCTGCTATATGGGTTTTGTCGCTTTTGGTTGACTTTTTTTACGGGGCTAATAATATTGCTGTCTAGCCCCCCCCCCCCCACACACACAACGAGTCTTATGTATTATTTCTCTAGTCTGTTTTGTAGTTACTATGAGATATTTTCCTAATTCCTTTTATCAAATTCCATAATTTACTCCTCATTTTAAAGCTTATTGTGACGGTTAATAGCTAAAAATAGACCCACGGCCCAGGGGTGGATTGCAGAAATAGTTTTTAGGAGTACAAATTAGGAGTTACAATTCACATTTTCGCTGCAATTCTTAAAATAATAATATTATTATTTTTAGCTAGTACAGTCCAACCTGTCGAATTTCACAGGACCGAACACCAATTCGAGAGAAAGAGGTTTTTGATAAAGATGCAAAAATAAGTGATTAAAACAAATACAGATTTCTCTGCATTTACATCATTGAACAGTTTACTGTTTGACTTATTGTGGCATTAGGGTGGAGTGAAAAAATAAAGTTTTGACAAAAGCTAAGTAATAAGTACGGAAAAGATGTGTTTTGCATAGATATCTCGTCATGCAAAAAGCTCATAACAAAAAAGTTCTTGGGGGTGCGATTTTGGTCCGAAATTGATCATTATTTCACCAAAACTGTCAAAAATTGCAATAATTTTTCTAAATCATGCGGATTTCTGGAGTAACGGCAGAAATTCCGCCGTTGCGGGGTGACACGTCGCAAGTACTTTTTTTTAAATTAACTATGCGATCACATGTTTCGGCCGATCCACGTGACACTTTCTTTTCCCTCCCGAGTACTGCAGATTTTAGGACAAAGGAGTCGGGGTCTGAAATCCCAGTAGGGGTCGCCCTCTGACTTGAGCCCTGGTGTAGTGGGCCCTGGTGTAGCCCTGGTACTGTGGTAACCCAAAGTAGAAAAATGTTAACTCATTGTTAGTTCATTGCTGTTGATAAAAAATGACACTTAAATGTTAATGAAAGCAATGGCGAAATATATACTTGTGACTTGGGTGGATCTGGGTTTCTTGTTTCTCGGTCATTGAACGTTACAATTTTGAACGTGTTAATGATTTAGAGCAAATGAGAATTCTAAAAAACGATACACGTTTATTTAATATACGTTTATTTGAGAAAAAAAAAAACTCGCGATAATATATAATACCTGAGACGGAGAAACATTTTCACTTAATAATTGAGTGTGAGTCTATGAGTTTTAATTCCTCAAGTGTGAAAAGGGGTCGTCTAGCTCTGTGGTGAAATTGTGCCGAGGAACGGTGGGGTAGTAAAACGCGTGATATAACGCATTTTTTGGAGCAGAATGTTTGTAATGTATCGTGAGGAGTGACAAAAGGAGGACGCAAAGTGAAATGGGACACTTTGGGAAAAGGATGTGTACAGGGTATATGGAAGTGCCCACCTGGCTTTTCAAATCCTTGGAATTTGGAGACATATCCCGAACCTGATGTTTAGAAAATGGCCATATGGCCCATTAAATTTTTTCCAAAGGAGGAAAGCTGTCAAATGAGGAATTGCAAGGCGGAGCAGGGTAAAAAAAAAAACCGGAGTTCCATTGTTTTATTATCCATTTTTTCGACCAGGATTATTCTTAGTAGAGTGTGGTTTAAGAATTAAAGTGAGTCGTATTCTTGAGCAAGCGTGCCATGAGAGAAAACATTCGTACTGTTATTTTTGGCAGTGACTGGCGATTCTCTGTCGACGCAAGCCTTTAGTTTTGAATACTAAATTTAGTTCATCTAATGTAAAATCTGAACGGACGGGATTCTGGCTTGCTTGAAATGGGGGGATGTCAAGTCTACGCCCTCATTCTTATTTTGGCTCGCAGCACAGAGCTATTAGAAAAATTGTTTCCACTAGTCCCTGATTACGAAAATGGCAGTAAATAGGACTCCAAAAACACTAACAAATGATAAAACAATGAATAGAACACTAACATTACTTCAGAACAGGAAAATATTATAATTCAATCAATTTTCTTATCACTCTATTTCACATTTTTTGTTTTACTTCAATTTCTTTTTCTGAAAATAATGTTTCGTTTTGTAAAATGTTGCTTCTAGCCAGAATACGGGACTTTAGCCGTCCCGTATCAAGGTTCCCCGGGACAATATTTCAAAAAACGGGACTGTCCCTTGAAATCCGGGACGTCTGGCAACCCTGGCTTGTAAACACTGCGGTGTACCGAAAGAGGAACTCAGTTGATAGCTCGACACCGGTGTTATGCGATTGCCCGCTTTTCGCGGCAAGATTCAGGTCAAAGCCCTGGGACATTTGTTCTCTCGGAGTTGAACATGAGTGGATGCGGGATTTTACTTCCATTTGGTACTGGCACCGCGTTCGTATTGTTCCACCGACATCAAAAACAAAAATGAAAACCTCGCTTCCACCGTAAAAAGTTGTGACATCTCATCTGAAAATAAGTCACTTGTTTTAGTAAGTTGATTTAGTTAGTAGAAGCACCGAAGTTGTAAGTTTTCATGCACTTTTAAATTGCACCAGGACACTTTTAAATTCTCCTGCGAGTGTTTGATTTTTAGGGTGTTGTTCTCACTACATGTCACCCCTCCCCCCCCTAAACTTCATAAATGCAGATTTAATTTCGAAAAAATAAAATTATTCAAATAAAAACCGAATTCCAAATTGGCTAAACAATACAAAGTGTACGACAAAGTGGCTCCTAAGGAAGGTTCAAAAAAGCCCATAAAAATTATTCTACGTTAATCTGTTCATCTTCAAAATGCCCCAAAAGTGTATTGCGACGGGCCCTAATACCTGTAAATCCGCCACTGACACTAAGTAAAGTTAAAACAAATAAATTAAAAATGAAATTTTCCAGTAGCTTTATGTACCAACGCGCATTCAAATATTGGTTATATCCAAATTTTCACTATGGCAGTTTGTGTTTATGTAATTTTATGATATATTATTAAGAAAATGAAAATTGGTTCAAAGAAATTAAATATTTTGGAACTATATTTTGGGGAAACAAGAAAAATGGAGAAAAATTAAACTTCTCTTAGAAATAAATTAGTAACTATTTCTAAAAGCGGAATTGTTAAAGAAAAGAAAAAAGCGATGGTGAAATTGGCAGTATTAACCAGGGCTGCGGAGTCGGAGGAAAAATGGCCGACTCCGACTCCGGGATTTTAAAACTCCCGACTCCTGCTTTTTTTTTATTATTTATTTATTTTTTACCCAAATGTGAAGAGGGAAAAACCCTAAACAAAGGTTGAAATATTAAGTCCATTTTTAAAAGTTTCATTTTTATTCATGGTCGTAGCCAGGACTCACTTTAGGGGGGGGGGTAGCAAGCTGGGGTATCTCAGTTGGAGGTCATGGGAGAACATCGTGACCTCTCAAAAGTTCAATTTTCTCAAGAATTCTTGCAGGTAACTTCAAATTTACCTCAATTCTCGGAGGTCATTGTGACCTCCCAAAAATTTTCTCCAGAGCAAAAGACAAGTGCCGCTCCTGTCATTTGACTCCGTACAAAACTAATCTTTTTCTTGTTAAATGGCCAGACTTTATTTTAACACATTGCATTTTTGCTGCAAATATTTTTTATTCACTTGCATAAGCCCAAACATAGCAATTTGTTTCACAAAGCAGACCCACCATTTTGAAGCCCTTTTTAATGATCCTAGATGCTTAGGATTTGGATATTGGAAGCTGAAAATTTGAATCTGTTAGTTTCAAAGATATGTTTTCACCTCCATAAAATTTCATCTAAATCGAAGGTGGTCGGAGTCGAAGTCGAAATGTTTATCAGCGACTCCGACTCCTTTAGTTCAAAATCAGTTAGACTCAGACTCTGAGTCCGCAGCCCTGGTATTAAGGTAGATTAGGAAAAGACGCCGCACTGGGAAGGATGTATCACGTGTTTCACCCACAAGCATCAACAAAATGAACGAGCTAGTCACTAAGAATGAAAAAGCATGCACATTGAGAATATACTCCTCAAAAGTGAAATTGCAACACCAAGAAACAAAGCTCGCAGCGACATGGACATTTCAGGAGCGATAGTGGTTAGATAGATATGCAAATGATTAGAAAACCAGAAAAATTAAATCAATCTAAACCACAATTTATTCAATATCTAATGTGCCCACCTCGAGCAGCTATACAAGCTTCAATACGGCGAGGTATGCTATCAATGAGTTCATTGATCACGTGAGGTATCCTTTGCCAAGCCACATCCACTGTAGTGCGCAGACCATTCACGGTTAGCGCCATTGGACCTTAGTTCATGTCCCGTCCAATGAGATCCCATAGGTGTTCGATGGGACCCAGATCTGGAGAGGCTGCCGACCAAGGAAGGATGTCAAATCCGGTCAAGCTGTTGACAGTTCGCTGTGCGACATGAGGCCTAGCATTGTCTTGCTGGAATACTGTGTTGGTTGTGCTCTGCAACAAGGGCAGAACAACAGGCTGCACAACTTGTGTGACGTACCGGTCCGCTGTCAAACTGCCGGCAATGTGCACCAGAGGCGTCCTGTGATCGAACATTACGCCACCCAAAACCATGATGCCCGGTGTGACGATTGACGATATGGGGTTGTGTGTAGAGTTTCCGGGTCGCCGCCATTCCCGCCGACGGCCGTCATTCCTCCTCAGACAGAAACGAAATTCGTCAGTGAGCAATACTCGATGCCATTCAATGGTCCAGGGCCCTACTCTGAAACTTCCTGGAACTTCCAGTGACGTCTATTACTCCCTCACGACAGGCAAGAACCGCCGAAAAAGTAGTCGCTTGTCAAATTTTGTGCTACTCTGAAAGCCGTAATGTACCTAAGCGAGAATTTTCTCTCCTTCTACCGCGTATCGAGAAGGAAAAACGATTGACCAACCAAATGACAGTAAATCTCACTCGCGTTACATCAACATTCGAGCGTGCATTTTGCTTTAACCCTACACTGCATGATTTTTTATTTTTCTCAGAAAAAAATATATGTGTTTCAAGCACGTATCCAGAACTTTGTTTAGGGGGGGGGGGTCCAAGGTCACGAAAGATAAATCAGAAGTATTAATTGTTTGTTACACTAGCATTAATTAAATTAAAACTATAATAATTATTAATATACAGGGTGTCCACTCCTATCGTGGACCAATAGCTAATTTCTAAACCGTTAGAGATAAGCATATAGTTTATTTAGGAAAAAATCTCCAAATTATGAAAGGAATTTTGGGTCTATTCAAGGTTTTTCAAAAAATCAAATTTTGAAAGAGTTACGAAATTTAAATTTTTATACAGCCCCCCAGTCCTATCAATCATATTTAGTAAAACATTCGTGACACTGTAACGTTTAAAACTAAAAAAAAATCACTCTTCTACGACAAAAATTGACCGAGTTATGACGTTTTGAAAAATCAAGATTTTGAAGGATTTCGCATACGGTCCCTTAAGCGATCTCTCGATGAAGTAATGAAATAATGCAAAATCTTGATTTTTCAAAACGTCATAACTCGGTCAATTTTTGTGGTAGAAGAGTGATTTTTTTTTAGTTTTAAACGTTACAGTGTCAAGAATGTTTTACTAAATATGATCAATAGGACTGGGGGGCTGTATAAAAATTTAAATTTCGTAACTCTTTCAAAATTTGATTTTTTGAAAAACATTGAATGGACCCAAAATTCCTTTCATAATTTGGAGATTTTTTCCTAAATAAACTATATGCTTATCTCTAACGGTTTAGAAATTAGCTATTGGTCCACGATAGGAGTGGACACCCTGTATAATGTGAAACATAAAATATAATTAATTAATTAAAATTGATAATGAAATTAGGTATAATTAATTTTAAAAAATGCGGTAGTAAATTAATTTTTGGCAATTAATAACAGTCATCCATACGAAAATTCTAAATGTGAAGAAAAAAAAATTCATCATATCTCATTTCATTCGCTGAAACATTTATGTTTATGCTTCGAAAAAGAGTGGTATATAATTCCTTCGAAGAAAAATTTCACAATAAAAGAAAATCAGAAGACAAATACTTTTCCAGGAATTATTAGGAAAAATGTTGCTAATACTCAGGGGCGGCCCTAGCAGTTTTGCCGCCCCGAACAAAAAGGCAAAATGCCGCCCCTCTTAAAGTTTGAAAAGAAATAAATTGCTTATGAATACAGCTCAATAAATAGGTGCTGTGAATTAAAAACAGTGTGACAAAATAAAATCCTATATTCAGGGTCAGATTTAAACCGAATATCGCCCTAAGCTATTTTAAATATAGGGCCCCTTTTGTAGTCCCTAAAACTTTGTTGTAGACAAAACAGGCTATTTTTGTCCTTTATTTTCACTGTTTCAAAAGCACTTGCCCCCCCCCCCTTTTTTTTTGCACTTCATACTGTCTTTATTTATTTTTACTTCATTCATTTCTATTGATCTTGGAGACGGATGAGTATGAGGAGAATGATGCAATGACTATTTTTTATAAAGTATAGAATAGTTGGAAATTCAGGGGTAGGGAGTTTCTCTCTCGAGAAAAATTTGGAAAATAAATCTAAAATTCTGCATTTTGAGGTTTTATAAAGGGTAACTAAGACAACAAAAATAACAGGAGAAAAATAGTCAAACAATACCTTTTAAAAGTTATATATTCTTTTGCAAATTAAAATCAATTAAAATAAAAATTGCTTGTGCTTGTGGTTCTATACATCGGTGACAAACAAGGAAAAAGAGCTTGGGAGGAAAAAAGAAAACCGACATTGGCTTTCGATATAAAGTTAGTGTTGAACCGTGCTTCCAATCTACCGACTAACATAACACTGAATTAAATGTAAAATGATCAATAGAAATAAAATGTATTGAATGATTTAAAGGAAGTGGTGTGAATATTAAAAAACAGAAGAGTAACATCTCGGCCATAAGGGCAATTGATTCTTAATGCATTTGATAAAAAATAAAATTTGCAGGACTTTTCAAAGAGTTTCAAAGATTTATTTAATTGTTTTCAAGAAATCTAGAACAATTATATTTAAGGCACTTTATTTGCATTTTGTAGCCTCTGGCATTTTAATACTGAATTGCTTAGTTTCACAGATTGCACTCACTTTGTAAGAAATATCTGTTTTAAGTTAAAAAGTATATACTAAAGATTTCTCTCAACATTGTTTTTTTCCATGGATTTTTGTAAGTATTAAAAATATATAATGCGTCCTAAATTTTTATATACAATCAATTATCTAAATTTTGTAAAATTATCATTTAAAAAACACTTGTAGCTGATGCACACTTACATGATAACTTGATGAGAGACTACAGTGGCGTATATAGGTTTTTATTTCGGAGGGGGCCCGTATAATTAAGCTTAGCCCCCCCCCCCCCAAGTTTTTTTTTCGCTATTACTGTAAAACAAGTAGAAATTTTCAAATTGAATTAAAATATTGTAATTTTTGGAAAATATAGAAAATTACGAAGTTTTAAAATTCCCTCCATTACTTTTTTCATAATTAAAATTATTTATGCTACCTTTTTTCAAAATTGAAACCTTAAGCCATCTTTACTTTAGACCATCTTTGGTAGTAACGTTAGCAAGGACTCTCTCCCGAAATGTTTCGAAATTAATGTTTTAAAAACATTTTTATTTAGGTTATCTTTAACACCGTCAAGAGAAAAGGCAGGATTCGGGCGCAGTGCCCTGAAACTTTGCGGCATTGAAGCTTCAAAAATGCAATTTTAAGCTCTATTTTTTGAAACTGAAGGTTCAAAATTTTACTTTTAGCAGAGGTGCCCATTACGCCCAAGAGCAAAAACTTATCATTCAAGAATTCCACGAAGATCCCTCTAAAAACGAGAGCCACACGTGAAAGAAAAAGAAAACAAAAACTTTTAAAAACGCCCCTTAAAAATAATTCAATAGCGCCGCTTACGCCATGATTCTTGATAGGAACAACTGCTTTTAGGCTTTGTCCAGGGCCGGATTAACGTTTATTTACGCCCTAGGCCAAGCTTTAATTTTGCGCCCCCTCGGCCGAACTATCTCAAACTTATGTCCCCCACCCCGTGCGCCTCCATATCAGTAACTAAACCAATTCTTAATTTTCGTTTTTACTTCTATGTACATAAATAATGCGTAATCGCATACTACAGAATTCTGATAATTTATCATATAAGAAGAAATAAATATTTTCAGTGGCATTTGCGTAACACTCTCAGTCCAATTTATTGCTAGAAAGGAATTTGAAATTAATAATGAAAGAATGGAAAATTCAGTCACTCTTTTTATAACTAATACGAAAATGTAAAACTTACCTCAGAACTTTTTAATCTCTTTCAGTTTCTTTATTTCTTCAAGATGAATCTTCTCGTTGAGAAACGTGTTGTTGGGACCCAATAAAAGAAAACGACTGAGTGGACCTTCGAACCAATTTGTCTTTCTGTATAGTATTTTGCCTATTTCCGGTTGTAACGATAGACTTAGACCCCTCACCCTCCATAATAGCTCCAGGATAACTTTCCATGTCATCTGTGTGGACACTTGAACAAGCGACATCCTAATTGCTGGCAATCCATCAATACTGCTCGTTAGCATTCGGTCACTTTGCGACAGATAAGGATCAACTTTCATCGGAACTTTTCAAGTCTAGAATTCTACCCACTAGTTTCCCTGAAGGTAAAACATGTGTCGCCCTGTGTGGCATTGCATTTGCGGGCCTTGTTTACTTGGAAATACAGAGCCTGAAGTTATAAGTCTGATTACCTCTCATCAATTTCCCTTTTTCCGACAAACAGTCTGCTGTCACACTAAGAAGGGGTGATGACAAGAAAATGGCTTTACAGATAACAAACACCCTTTCTTCAGTTGAGTTTCGGGAAATTCTCCTCACTGGATGCCCCCCCCCCCTTGCGGCAGGCAAGGGGATTTTGTCTTGGACCGATTCCTCTCCCACGTAACAGCCTTTTTTGTGCTCTGCGAATCGACTTGCGCGCTGCATTTCTTTATATAATAATAAAAAAAAAGGGTCAACTATGTCCGCACGCCAGTTCATCCAGCGGCGCTGTTGATTATTAATAAAAAAAAAACCTTATCATTGTGCGCCCCTTCGGCTTGCGCCTCCTTTTTTCTTAAGGATTTTCTTTTGAGCAAACACGAACCGAACACCTACTTCTGAAAAAATCTTTCTCGATTTCGGGGGGGCCCGGGCCCCCTCGCCCCCCCCTTAAATACGCCCTTGAGAGATTAATAATTTGCTTGTTATATCAGAAGTAGTAGGTAAAGTACCGTTGAAAAAGTATTGTTATGATCACTAGCTGAGCTACGTTCAAATATCTAAGAAACCCTAGGGTTTCCCAGAATCTAGTTTGAAGACCTTTGTGCTAGATCAAGCGTATTTATATAACTTGTTTCTCTCTACATTTTTCTCTCTATATATTTTACAAAACTAGTATCGGGGGCACCCCGGTGGGAGGACACTATGACCCCCAAAAAAAATTTCATATTCGGCAAATTTCTACTGATGTTTCGGAAAATTTGAAGACAGTGAGTCAATTTTGTAATATTACAATCATGCAAAATTTAAAATATTTTTTTCAATGATGCCTAATATCTCTTCTTAGCATATGTAAGTATCTATGCATGCACACATTTTATTATTTTTTTTCTTTTCGTTCGGTAAAATTCGGCGCTTCCTTTGATGAGTTGAGATTTTTTTCTCTCCCCAAAAAACTACATTTTACGTACCCCAGCTTTTTTCAACAATTTAAAAATCTTGAATTTTTTAAAGTTATCTGCTGTAGGTAGTTTGTTACTTCTTTTTACGTAGTAAAGGAAGTATTGTGATCGCGAAAAAAAAATTACTCAAATTTGAGTCTAAATTTTGATTTTGCTCATCCCCGAATGAAAATTCCTTAGTTTTTTTGACCTGTCAGCACGTGCATATGTACCTACCAACATATAAGCAGCCGAAAAATTTTTTTCAACCACCCCCGAGTTAATTACGACGAGTTTTCTCATGACGTCTGTATGTACGTGTGTGCGTATGTGGGTCGCATAACTCAAAAACTATATGTCGTAGAAGCTTCTAGCTTGGGATGTAGGCTCTGAGGATAGTCTAGTTGTGCACCTCCCCTTGTGGTTGCATTTGAATGTTCCCAAGGGGGTGTTTTACCCCTTTTTTGGGGTAAATCAGTGTTAATTTCAATGCAGACTCAAGTGATATGAATTGGCGCGACCACTTGGCGATATGTCGCCAAGCTTTTGGTCGCCAAGTGTTTGACGCCAACTTGGCGACATATCGCCTAGTTGGCGACAAATTTGGCGAAAAAATTGTTTTTTGAATTTGGGTTCAACTTGGCGCTATTGGCGATATTTTGCGAAAAATTCACTGAATGATATTAAAATCAGCAATATTTAGAAAATTAACCATTGCAAAATATTTTTTGCATTGTTTCGTGGCAGATTAGGGGAGTAAATATTTGAATTGTTACCTTGCTCACTCCAAGCACTTTTTTTAACACTTAAGGCAACTACTAAGAAATTTACACGTAAAAGGAAGTAGTGTGGGGTCCATACCAGATTTTTTTTTAAAATGTCTCCATTGACAATTATAGTTTCTAAGGATTTGTTTATGTTATCAATATATATTCGTTTATTTTAATACTCTATGTTGAAATAGCCGAAAATGTTGTTTTGAATGGATACATTAAAATAACAAGCTTAAACATCGTTATATTCATACCTTTCAGGATTCCGAAGTGCAAAAAAAATGATATTTGTTAAAAAAAATTTGTATGTTTCCTTACAGAAAATTTATTTTATATGTTCGAGCCAAAATGCCCCCCTAAAATTTGCCGCCCCGGACAGGGGTCCGGAATGTCCGCCGTTAGGGCCGCCCCTGCTAATACTTCAACAAAATATTAAACTTAGTAATATATTTCAAAAAAAAAAAATGTATATATTTATGTTCATTTTGTTGCCACCCCCCCCCCCCCGCCTCCCCAACTAACTACTATCTATAGAATCGAATGCACAGCTGTATGAATTCTATTATAATGTAATTCTAAACCCTTGTTCGATTTGAACAAGACTTCATACAAAATTCAACTATGCTCTGGACGATAATATTTACAAGGTTTCATTGAATTAATTTTCTTTATTTAAGTTTATAAAATTCTTTCGACAATACGAAATAGAATCTCCAAACTTACCCATTTTCTAATTTTTTCATTTAAAAGCTTGAACAAACACAGTTTAATTGGAGAAATTATTCACCACTTGCGAAGCAGAATCCGAAATTTCGAAAAAAACGATGGGAGAAAAAGACGGCTTATATAATAATATATAGATATAATTGATTATGCCCACTAATTAAAATCGTAAAATTATGTAAATTAGTCGAACACAAGGCTTAAAAAATTACGAATTTATCGATTTCTCGTTCGATGATCATTTCACTGGCGTTCGGGAACAGTTATATTGACTTACATACATAAATACATATAATCTACGTACATGGTTTTTTAGCAATATGAAATCGTCAAATTTTTTAAAAAAAATCTGTAAATTTTCTGCACAGGTTTTACTTAGAAGTAGATCTAATTTTCCCGTAAATGACGCTGATTTGACCCAAACTCGGCATTTTCGCAGGAAAATTTGATTATTTAACAAATTTCTACATGAAATCTGCAGAAATTTTGCAGATTTCTGTGAAATTTCTTCATTAACTTGAAGATACTGCAGAAAATTTGCAGAATCATTTGGAGGTTCTCTCGTTCTGAATTGACTTGGAAGTTAAAAACTTTTCAGTTAATGGGAATACTTAAAGGAAAAAAGCACCTTCTGTCTTGGTTGTGAATTTTTGAGGTAAGTGATGAGAACTGTGATAAAAGACATCCGGTTTGGGGGGAGGGGGGTCCGGACCCCCTGGACCCCCCCCCCTTAAATACGTCCTTGATGTGTTTGTCAATGTAATAAGAAAACAAGGAAAAATATTTAAAAAAATTTAACTCTAAATTTTTACCGCTTTCTAATTAAAAATAGTTTTGTTGCCAAATGGCTACACCATGCATTCAACAGATAAAAATGATTTTAAATGATAGTCTTGAAATTAGTTTTTTTTTTTTTTTGTAAAAAATAGAGGAATTGAACATTTGGTGCACTGTACTCTTGTAATCCTTTACATTTTGACATTTTACATCATTGTTTATTTGTACTGTGTTCTTTCCGATGATCAATTCTGTCAAATCTGATATCTTTTGGAGGCTCTCTCGGGCAAGCTTTCTTTCTTTTTTTTGGTTTGTAACTCTAGTTCCTCTGTAGCTAATGGTCTCCTTCTTTTTAATACGCTTTTATTAACTTCACATGTGGGTTTGTTTGTATGTATGTATGTAACTCTGAATAAAAGATAAAATTTACGTTGTCTACAAATATAAAAGTAATCTATTTAATATTATTTTTAATACTAAAGGCCAAACTGTATTGCATGTTGATGTATTATAAGTGCATGTAAACTTAAGGGCGGACATTCAGTAGTTTTGAAAATCAGAGGGAAACCCATGATGATCACAGTGCATTCCTATGTAAAAGCGTATTTTTTAGTTTTTTTCAAAACTATATTTTAAAATTATTAATAATTTTACTTGTCTGTGTAAGCACGACGTTTGTGCTAACTGAAATCTAAAATGAATACGTTTTGAAGGCTTTTCCCTATTGATTTTTTGTTTGTTCACTCTGTTGAACATCAGCTAAGCATTGGTAATTGCAAGGTCTAATAAACGGTAGAACAGCCGAAAGTACCACTTTTGGGTCCGCATGATTATTTTATACCTTCCAAAAAGAGAAAGAAGCTAGCGCGAAACATAAACAAAGCACATACTTCATGAACTACAGAGATGAATTGAAGTGTTCTCTGGATGCTTACTGCATAATGTTGCCAAATGGCTACAGACATATATTATGTCCTAGATTTTTTCCAAATAATTATTTTGATATAAAACGCATCGCAAACGAAAGATAAATGTTTATTTTATTCACGTTATTTTTTTAAGACAAAGAAAAATATTTCATTGTAAAAAATAATTTCAGAACTTGGTAGTTTAAGTGATTTTAAAAGCTATCCACATGGATTTATTTAAGAGCATATAACTGACCAGTGCTGCCATGTATGGAGGATAAATGGTGTTAATTGCTTTTAATATACCTAGTACTTGCTTTTTATGCATTGAGCTGCCTTTAGCCTCCGAAATAGATGGCAGAAAGATTCGAGAGCCAAATATTAAACGCAATTCCGGCAGATTAAGATGTTGTGTTTCAGGAATTTAAAAATATTAGAATTTTATATCGTAATTAGTACATCTTTTCAACACATACGAGCATACAAGCGTAAGCGAAGTAAAGTGTCGAAATACATTATACGAATTCATCTCAATGTATCAAATGCTTCGACTAAATATGAAAAAATGTATAAATACTTTTAAAAAATAATACTAATATTTAAAAATATTTGTTAAATTAAATCATTTAACTTCATGACTTTGTTTTTAGCGATATTTTGATTTTATCGCAATAATAGTTTAAAATTCAGGCTTTAAGTAAAAGTCCCCTTTTTGCGTCACTCATTTTTGTTTTCGCAATAATAGTTGTATTTTCAGTCTTTAAATGCTAAGTAAAGAAAAATCACATGTCTGGGTAGGGCAAAATTAAGGCATAGGTATATGGGGCACAGGCCCAGAGCACCAACGTTTGGGGGGGCCTTAAATCCATCTAAAGTTTTTAAAATGGATAAATTTCATTCGCACTATGACAAGATAAAAAATAAATTTAAAAATACTCTTTCGAAAACTTGAAATCCAAAATATTTTACTACTTCATTATATTGTTTTTATTTGGCGGGGGGGGGGGGGGTAGCACATAAAGCTCATGCTCAATGTCCTACAAAGTCGTGCCCTGTGTCTTAGTATCACTTCTTCAAAACTTGTATTTAAAACATTTGTTGTTTGAGAGGGGCAAAAATTGCTTATAAGATAAATATTCAGAGCTCCTTTATTTTAATTGCTTTTTCAAGAAATTCTTTATTACGTTATAATTATGAATGCATATAGCTTAGGCATCGGAGAAAATCTATTTCTTGTTTTCATCAAATATCTAATTTATTGTTCAATGATTTAATAAATTAAATTTCATGACAGTGGGTAGATAATACAGCTATTAATAAATATATCATTATGTTTTGGTTTAATTAATTTTAAGTCCATGAGAGGGGGAACAAAAGCATATGATCGTCGCGAAAATCATGCATATACTGTCAGAAAGATATCTCTTAATGCAAGAAATAACCAAAAGTAAACTCTTTTTCTGTGAATAGCTAACATATCAGTAGCTTGTTTAAAAAAAAATTAAAGTTTCTACTGCTCCCCCTTTATGAGAAAAATGGCTGCTAAGATGGCCAAAATCGTATATTTTTGCCTTATGGCTTATCTTTAAGCTTAAATATTTCCAAGAAGGAGTGAGAAACCCAAGTTATTCATTGTGTAACCATTTATAGTAAACATCTGTACACTACCAGAAAGTGAGTAAACCTTTGGTTATGTCTTCCTTTTTTTGGAATAAATTCCTCAATTTTAGCACAATCGGCAAAATCAAGTTTTTGTGGTGACAACTTCAAAGAGCCCTGTACCTTAGCAATTTTCATAATAAACGTTCTAGTATTTTTTTTTCTAAATGCCTTGAATAACTAGTTTCCATAGATATATAACACTTTTGTACTGCATGAGTACAATTTTTTTATAAAAAAAAGATTAAATAACATCACTTTTTTAGTATTTTAACGGGGCGAACAAACTTTGAGGGCATGTATCTCAGAAAATAAGTGAAGCAGGAACCTAAAAATTTGGACTTTTTCATGTCTCTATATAATCAACTTGTGTGCCAAATTTAAAGAAAATCCGAGTCGGTCGTGCGATTCCGTTTGGTGAGTTGGTATGGAATCACTCATACGTAATTGTATAAAAAAGTATATACAAAAAATTATTTTTATATATTGATTATTAGTATATGATATTCATAATAAATATTGACAATAGTATTTTTTTTCATTAAGAAATGTATGAATATATTTTGTCCGGCAGTTCTTGTCAAGTCCGTTACCCTAAGATTATTTTAGCTAAAAAACGTATTTATTGCAGTCAAAAGATGGTAACACGTATACAGTTAACTTAACAAATTAGTGACGCAACTATTTCGTACCAGTTTGTTTTCCTGAGTCGAGAAGTATTGCTGTGGCGTTTCGCACAAGATTTCTTCCAGGTGCGTATTTTTATTCTTTGTCAAGTCTGTTACCAAAGATTTCAGTATTAATTTTTACTTCTCAACTTTTACCCCGAAATATTGTTTGTTATACAACTCTAAGAAAATGCATATTGTTGTTCAATTTTTAAATTCGACAACCTAACCATAATTTGACATTTTGGTTGAAATATCAAGTCCGTTACTGGTCAAATAAGTTATCAAATATGAAGTCTGTTACCATACAGTTTTTGATCAATATTATAATAATCACAAACATCGTTTTAAGCTTCAGGAACGCAAATAATTTCAAATGAAGTTGGTTCTAGGCGCTATGATATAGTTTAAAAGTGAGATTTCATATTGATTTTGTATGGTAACGGACGACAATTTTCCTTGCAACTTAGTTTTACAACAGCATTTGAATACTTAATTATGCATCAAAGTGTACAACCAATTACTTTCCCACACACCTAAAATATGTGACAAAGCATCTGTTAGTGATTCTAAAAGGAAATAGCAAGTTAAAAAAATTACTTAAAAACTCTGAAATGTAAGCGTATGTTGAAAATGACCCATTAGCATTTTCTCTTAAAATAAAAGGGTTGACCTTTTTTATATAAGTAATCGCCCCAAAGCAAGGACTAAGACCGAAACATGCAATACACCTCCAGCTTGTTTATTCTAAAAACGAGCTGGCGATGTTTTGAACATTTTTTATGGTTAAGTCTTGGTAGCTAAAAATGAGAAGAAAAAAATCAATAAATTAATTTTCAATTATTTTTTCGAATAAATTTCTAACAGTGCAGCTTAAAGACAAATAGCACCAGACAAACTAGTAAAAAAATTTGCAATTTTCATGCAAATCGGTCAAGTAGTAACATAGATATGAGCATTTATAAGATCGAGCGGCCGCCATCTTTGATGACGTCATAACAGCAAAATGGTCCAGGAGACGGATGTCTACCAGAGTCTAATACTTTCTAGGACACCTACTGAATGTTTTTGAAAAGAAATTCCCCCTATTTAAATTTCCGACGGAAGTGATTGACATTTATAACGTTTTTATGAGAGCGAGCGGCCTCCATCTTTGATGACGTCATAGCAGAAAAACGCACCAGGTAGCGAATGTCCACCAGAGTCCAAAATACTTCCTAAGGCACCTACTAAACATTTTGGAAAAAAAATTCCCCATACTCAAACATTCCTACAGAAGTGCTATCAGATATTGGGCCAGCTGAATTGGTTACACGCGCTTATTCGAGACCGAGATGAAGCTTAGGTTTAAGGGATTTAACACAATTCAAACTTTTTAAAATTTAAAACTCCTCATATGCTATTAAAGAAATAATATTCGTGCAACTAAGTGAGAAATAATTCATTTCGTCAAACATCAGCGTAACGGGAAATAATTCAAAAGCTTAGATTGGCACGGCAACATAAACGTTACGATTTTTTACGATCTAAGCTGATCATATCCGACAGTGCCATAAAAATAGCTTTAAGTCAAAAAAATCAAATTTTTACAAAATCTATGCATTTTTAAATTAACAGAAAAGCTTTTTCCCTATTGAAGAAATAATATTCAGTGAAATAATTCATTTTGGTAAGCTGAAGGCCAGAGATACGAGAAAATGGCAAAGTTAGAAAAGAGTACTCACACTCCGAACCCATTTCATGCACAAATAGATGATCCAAAGCAACTAAAAGATGTCAATTGTCACAAGCACAGTCAATGCCAGAAAAAACACTGCATTTATCGCTACAGTCGTGAAACTAAACGCAAACTCCAAGACTGAGCAGAAACCGCACCTTTCCAAAATGCGTCTGTTCGCTTCGCAGACTCGGACGAAAATGGCATTTTACCTGTGGACCTCACAGAATGGCAACACCTGTTCTTGGTCATTTCGAAGAAACTTTAAATTAGATTTAAAAGTAAGAAAAATTTTAATCGAAATAGGCCTTGCTTCAGCAAATTCAACAAAAACAACAATTCTACGAGAGGATGTTATTTTTCATTTTATTGTTGTATCGATAGACGCGCTGCGGGAATGTTTAGAAAACAATCACGGTGGAGAAGGATTTTATTTTTGCAAAAGATTTACTGAACGCTCAACCGCTATTTTCAGTTTGTTGATTTTGAGAAAATTTTAATCAAGATCTGGGCGTATCCAGAGGGGGCAACTACCTTTCGCAGGGTAAGGTATTTTTCATTCGCTGTCTTTCTCCTCAATTTAAATTATAGCTCTTCGCAGAAACGCACTTTTTCTGCATTCTTTCACCAAAGCTTACGAGGAATAAAAAAATAACGCGCGAAATCAAGACTGCCTTTGCATTCTTAAAAAGGCTTTTAGATTGAGTTGAGTGCGAGATGCAACGACACTAGGGTCCATGCTTTTGGATGGAGTCGCTAATACGTTTGTTTCTTTTTGTACATGCGAAAAAAGTCACTTCATATTTGTTTAAAACAACGATTTCAGATCGAAAAATGTTTATTCTTACTTCTTCACTTGTTCATTTCGGAATTATTCGGTCGTTTTTGAGCGAGACTTCAAAACCTTGTTTTCTATGCTTCATTCTTCTCTTAACATTATTTTCGTCCATGGGGAGGGGAAATGAAATAAAAAAATTGGATCAACGTGGCTGGTGAAACAAGAATTCAGACAAGCGGATTCGGTTATTCAATTCATTTCTTTCCGTTCGTTATGAGATATAGACAACGAATTTCATTCTGCAAACACTTTGTTTTAATTCTGTTTTAACGATATCTTTTTTAACCCTATAGAAATATTAAAAACTTTCATTTTCTCATAAAGGTTAAAAATATCAGTACAAACTTGCCTTTAAGCAATGAGTTACCGCCCATAAGGTAGAACTGAAGCAAATACACCCGCCGCTCGGTCATGATATCGAACGAAAGGACGAAACTGCAGTCTCAGGATCGAGCTGTGTTTGTATTTTCTTCTGTTCTGCCGGTAACTCATTGCATATTACCCAGCTTTTGCCTTCAAGTTTCGAGTTGAGCCGTACCATAGTTTGCGGACGCTCGATGGAAAGATAAATTCATTTTATCTACCAGTTTGAAGGCTATCTTGGCTAAAATAAGAGGACATTGCTCGGTTTTTGGCTATTCCTGACTGAGGAGTCCAAAATAAGGACGAAACTGCAGTCTTAGGATGTCATGACCGAGCTGTGCTTCAAACTTTGTTCACATTGTCATTGTCTCCGTAGTAAACACCAAAGAAAAGAGGAGTGCCATTGTCTCGAGAGGCTGGACTCATATTTCATTTACATTCAAGAGAACACAAGATTCACAATACAGAGGGAGGGAAATAATACCCAGGGGGAATGGAACCCACATCCTCAGGTTTGCCTCTACCTCAGAGCAGTGGCGGGTTCTGAGAGCCGAGAAAATTTTTCAAAAATTAAAACTAGGTCTTGCATATTTAAAATTTTATTAACTGTACCATTATTTTACATAGAAGCACACACACACATTATATATATATATATATATATATATATATATATATATATATATATATATATATATATATATATATATATATATATATATATATATACACTGAAGTGACAAAAGTCATGGGATAGCAATATGCAAATTTTCAGATGGCAGTAGCATCGCATAGAACAGGTATAAATGCGCAGTGCTTTTACAGAGCTTTCATTTCTGTTCAAGTTATTCATGTGAAGAGGTTTTAACGTGATGATGACCGCACGACGTGAATTAACAGACTTTGAACGCGGAATGTTAGTTGGAGCTAGACGCATGGATCATGCCATTTCGGAAATCGTTAGAGAATTCAACATTCCCAGATCCACTGTGTCAAGAGTGTGCCGAGAGTATGAAATTTCAGGCATAACATCCCACCATGGACAGCGCAGTGGTCGACCGCCTGCACTTAAAGATCGAGACCGGCGACGTCTGCAAAGAGTCGTAAATTCTAACAGACAAGCAACACTGCGTCAAATCACCGTAGAAATCAATGTGGGACGTACAATGGACGTGTCTGCTAGAACTGTGCGGAGAAATTTGGATTTCTTGGGCTATTCCAGCAGAAGACCGAC
Organism: Uloborus plumipes; assembly: GCA_038373865.1. NCBI lineage: Eukaryota > Metazoa > Arthropoda > Arachnida > Araneae > Uloboridae > Uloborus > Uloborus plumipes. The sequence continues at coordinate 40,817 of JAXGGA010002498.1, forward strand.
TCGAGTGCCTTTACTGACAGAACGACATCGCTTGCAGCGACTCTCGTGGGCACGTGAGCATATCGGTTGGTCCCTAGATGAATGGAAAACCGTGGTATGGTCCGATGAGTCACGATTTCAGCTGGTAAGAGCCGATGGTAGGGTTCGAGTGTGGCGCAGACCCCACGAAGCCATGGACCCAAACTGTCAGCAAGGCACTGTTCAAGCTGGTGGTGGCTCCGTAATGGTGTGGGCTGTTTTTTCATGGCATGGACTTGGTCCTCTAGTGCGACTGGACCGAACATTGACTGGAAATGCTTATGTGCAGCTACTTGGAGATCACTTGCAGCCATTCATGGACTTTATGTACCCAAACAACGATGGGATTTTTATGGATGACAATGCGCCATGTCACCGGGCCACAACTGTTCGCAATTGGTTTGAAGAAAATTCTGGACAATTCCAACGAATGATTTGGCCACCTAGATCGCCCGACATGAATCCCATTGAGCATTTATGGGACACCATCGAGAGGTCTGTTCGTGCCCAAAATCCTGCCCCATCAACGCTTTCACAATTATGGACGTCTATCGAGACAGCATGGCTCAATATTCTTGCAGAAGACTTCCAACGACTTGTTGTTGAGTCCATGCCACGTCGAGTTGTTGCACTTCGCCGGGCAAAAGGAGGGCCGACACGATATTAAGAGGTATCCCATGACTTTTGTCACTTCAGTGTATATATATATATATATATATATATATATATATATATATATATATATATATATATATATATATATATATATATATATATACTTCTATTATATTCAGCCTTTTCAAACAATTGTTCAGACAGTAACATCCTTTTAATTAATTTACTTTCAAAACTAAACTTTGTTAGAAAAAGCACTAGAATAAAAATACAGCTGTACAGTGTGGCTGCTCACAAAGTGCTACTTGAATTACTTTTTTCAGTTCCTTCCGTAAGTAAATTCTGTAAAAATTCAACATTTAATTTTCCTTGTTTTTGAACACTCTGCAGCATTGTTTTATTCGTGACAAATATGATTTTCTATTGATTGTATCGATTTGGTTTTGTTCTCCGACTAATGATAAAAATTTATTAAGAGTTGATGAAAAATGAAACAACTTTCAAACCATACTCGTATGGCATTTATTAACAAAATTATTAGGAGGTGAAGGCGACTTGATATTTAAAGATTGGGTGACTTTGTCTATTACAATCTCGTAGGAATATTACATTTATAGAAAATTAAATTGATAGAATCACAATTTATCCATGCATAAAATTAGGATTTGTGTTTGTCAATGTCTGAATAGGAGTTTTACTTACGATGAACCAAAGATTATAAAAACCTTCAAAAACCAAAATCTCTACACAACACATATTCAGATCAGATTTCCATTTTTGAGCATATCAAGCTTCGTGAAGAATATAAAATTTAACAGTTCCCCTCTTAGGAGTGTGCTCATGTTTTGATGAAAGTTATATAATCTTGATTTTCAAACTCTTACTTAAACACGAATTTTTATTTTTTTTTATTTATTTTCTTTTTTGTTAATGTATTTACCATAACTTGTTTGGTATTTTTTCAGTCATGCATCAACTGACACTTTTAAGCAATGCTCTCTAAATTTTAGACATGGATTAATATTGGCTAACTCGTATTTACTGCGGTTGTCTTGTAGTTTTATTTTGCTAAAATTTCTGCTATGTTGCTTCAAAATTGCAAATGAAAGTAAATTTAAATGTTTGTACGTTAGGAAATCTAGATTTTAACAGTATTCTTTTGTTTATAACTAATAGTATAATATTTCATAGTTAACTATTGAAGAAGTTTTTGCCAAAGCACTTTTTTATAAATCAATCCCTCCCCCCTCCTTCCCCCTTTCTACATACACAGAGGATGGCCCCCTCCGAGAACTTGTTCTGGACCCGCCCCTGCCTCAGAGCCCATTTATTCACTTTTTTTAAAAATTCAGTTAAGCGTTGAGCAAAAAGCATTATGTGTCTATAGCTTCTGAGGTAAATTATTGCTTTTATATGGATGTTGATTTTTTTCGCACTGGTGGTATCAGTCCGTGGAAAATGAATTAAAAACTGATATTTTCGGTGATTCTTCCTCAAAAAAGAGCACATTTTCTTGAAACTTACATTTTTAGAATTTGCTTTTCTTCACCCCCCCCCCCCTTTTTTTTCACTGGGCTTGAGCACAGCCACAAATAATTAGAAAACCCGGCGCCCCTAAGTTTAAATATGTATAAGAGAATATATTATACTACAATAAACGAAAATATGTCCATATAATTTCTGTACCCGAGTCGTAGTCCAGTGGTCAGAAGCAGCGAAACTACTGTAGTAGCTACATTTTTAAGTAGTTAGTAGCTTAGTGCACTGCTTTTTCAAAAAAGTAGAGTAGAAAGTAGCACGATGAAAAAAAAAAAAAAGAGCTTGTAGCGATTTCTAGAAACTACTTTTTAAGTTGTTAAAAAAGAAGAAGGTTCAATCAAATCTGACTGGTGCAAATTTTACACGAGTACATGAGAGCGTACACAATGAGAACTAAGAATCATAAAAGTATGAGTTGACTTTAGATATATCATTTTGACGCCACATATTCTCCGTCATTAGTGTGTTTGGCATCGTCATTTTCACATTCCGCCAATACTCGCATTGAATAGAGGGTGTCGTAGAAAGAAAAATAGATGAATAAGCTTATAACTGCCAATTTAGAAGCCTTCTGGCAGCCGAAATGGCATGTCCAGTGAGTAAACGTTTTAGATTTCATGGGATTATTTTTGCTGTATTTTCTGGGGGCTTACCGAGAGCACTGTGGCCGAGTACTGAGTTAACCTCCCCGAAGAAACGTCCTCTAGGAAATTACGTTCCAAAGAAAACCATCCCTTAAGAAATAAAGTACCTGGGAGAAACAAAAAACTTCCCGATGAAATAGCGTCCAGTATAAATTAAAAATAAATAAAACGTTTTTTACCATTAACAGTGATAAATAGAATTTTTTGCAGTATTTGTTTCAATATTTCTATTTAGCAAAATATTTTAGTTTCGCCATCTTTAACAAACTATAGTCGAGGCAAACCTAACCTGCCAGAGCCATAATGCTTCGATTGGGATCTACGTAACCTACACAATGCTGCTAGATTAGCTTTGCACCTACTACAGCTATCTAGAAAATGTATCACCTTAAACTAGTAACGAACATTTTTTTTCTTTTTTTGCAATTTGTGATGCGTATTATGAAACAGTATTGGATATTTAATACAATAGAAAAGTATCTACTTATTAAATATTCCTACTTTGACTACTAAATATTGCTAAGATACTTGTAAAACACAAAAATTTACCATCACCCAATTTTAAAAAACAATATTTGATTTTTAATGAATTAAAGAAAAAAAAACGCGCAAAAAAGCGCGCTTGAAGAAACGAAACCAGTGACGTCTAATGACTGTAACTTCAGCCTCTCACACACAAAAATTCTATTGTAGCTATATTTTCTTTTTGTTGCTGAGTTTTTTTTCCCTTCCTTTATCAATTAGTTAAAGTCTATCAATTCACTATGAAGATTGGATTCGTCAAAGGCCAACCTGCCACGGGTGTAGTTTTAAACTCTTTACGGCGAAAACGATATTCAGATATTTAGAAAGGCATTAATTTGAAGATTTATCTTTGTACGGTAGTCAAGCAGCGTTGTGAATGCGGGGAAAAAACATGTTTGGCCCTTTTCGCTGTCAAAGAATCTCGCTCTATAGGCGCCGACGGTCAGGGCCGCGCCGTCCCTATGTGCAAAATCGCGCGGTGCAAGACGGTGCCAGATCCTAAAAGGCGCCCAGCCAGGTCCGTCATTTAGGGGTGTCAGGGGGGTCAATATATCACAATCTTTACAAAAAGATATAACGTTATTGAACACTCTGTATTTTGTGCCGTCTTTGGTCTAGTAGTGATGATTCTTTGGAAAGTTTCAAGCTGAGAAAGGAACAGCCTAAAACTTTTATTAGAAAAAAAAATCCAGAATTTCAGCTGAGGAAGATCAGTACCGTTTTTTTCTCTCAAATATAATCCACAGGTAGCATGTCGTACTTATAATTTAAGTTCAGCGTCTATTTTAGATCATTTCTCGGAGGCGATTTAGATTTCGAGTTAAAACTAAAGCGTAATCATTTTTCAGACTGCCTCCACGTTCTTAATCTGCTTGCAGACAAGCGAAGAAAATTCTGGTGCCTTTGGTAACCTTTGTTTTACCTTTGGTAAGGGCAGGGCCCTTGAAAAAGTTCCTCTTGAAGTGGTAGAGGAGCGTAGGCTGTATCAGCACTTTCCCTAGTTTCAGAATTATTTATAATTTCCATCCGAAATCAAATCATACTTTGCTGAAATTAATCCCAAAAAATCACCAGACTAATATGGAACATTAATCTCGTATGATGTCATTTCTTAGCTCTGGTAATTACATTGAATCAAAAATCGGTACACTTATAACACAAACACAATAAAAACAAACAATTAATGGTACGGCTGAATGAAAGAAAGCATAAATTTGAAAATAAACCTTCATTCATACTCCTGTAGCGTGGGAGTGGGCTGGTTTGGAGAAGGCGACTTGAAACATAGTTAGGAAATATGTTCCCTCCGGTCCACCTCGAAAACAATAGCCACAAGAGGTCAGCTCTCTCATTCAAATGCCTATAGGAAAAAATCAGAACATTATTTTCACTTTCAAGCTCAGAAAATTTTCTCTTTCTCACAATTTCTCTACATGCACGCGCACATATATACAGGGTGACAAGAAATAACTTGGACACACATCGTACATTATAACTTTGTTGCTAATGAAAATAATGCGACTAAACTTCAAATTAAGTATGAATACATTATTTTGTCTAATATATTTAAACGTTTTTAAATTGGCTACCGTTAGTATTAATACAGAGCTTTAGACGTGTCACAAAATTTTCGGCTACGGGCCGCAAACTCACTCATTGATACTTTATCCCTTTCTTTCCATGATAATTTTTGTAGGTATGCCAAAGTTTTATGCGGTTTAGTACACACACACCCTTGTCTCCAAGATAAACCAAACAAAATAATCCATTGCGTTCAAATCTGGGGAATCCGGGGGCCATTCTTGAGTTCCAATGAAGTTCGGAAAATGTGTCTTGCATCAATCTTGAGTATCTTTAGCTCTGTTTGAAGGTGAAAAATCCTGCTGGTAGGATCATCTTTGGTTTTCAAAGAACTTTTGTAAACAAGGTAAGATAGCGTCATCCAAAATAGGTTTGCGGTATGTTTGTTGATTATTTTTTATCCCCTTGATCAACAAAAACTAGTGGTGTTTCTCCACTAGCACATATTCCACCCCAAACCATTGCAGATAGGGGTCGTTGACGCCGCCAACAATTAAAGAAGTTCCAGGTGCTTCTGCTGACCAAACTCCATCAGTATGGCTATTTTGAGCTTGTTCAATTGAGAATAGTTTTACATCTGTGAAGACCAATGTTTTCCATCGATCATCTGCGGCCCACTTTAACAGTTCTTTCCTCTTTTGAAGTCTTGTGCGTTTGTTCTTTGTTGCTAGCTTTTGAGCCTCTTTCATTTTGTAAGGGAGAAGACCAAGCTCGACTATTACCATCAAACTAGTGGTTTCTCTATTAATTTTCACCCCTCTAGCAACCTTTCTCATTGAAATCCTAAAACTTCATTAAACTAGCTTTTTGATCACTCTCCGGTCGCTAGATGTGTTAACTGTGCGTTTTCTTCTTCTTCTTGACTTGTCACCATCATGCTCGAGTATTTAAATCTTTCAATTGTATAGGAAACCGTGTGTTTAGCCACTTTCAATCGTTGAACAATTTCACATATTTTCTTTTCTTGCTTATGTAATTCAAGTATGGTAGATTGTTTGCGAACCATAATGGTTATCCCAACTAACTTACTTACACCTATTTAGTAGCTTTTTAGGATCGATTCCCTATCACAATATCATTAAAAATTCAGTGGTATTTGCAGATATTTGGTTTGAAACTTCGTCCAAGTTATTTCTTGTCACCCTGTATAAGCGCGAAAGTGTGTGCGGCTGTTTGTTACTTCTTTCACGAAAAAAAAATTCTCAATGGATTTTAATAAAACTTCAATAATATATAGCTTATATATCAGAATACCACGTAGGCTACAGTTTATAAAGCTATTGGGGGAATTATCCAAAACATATGACGATGACTGCCAAATAAGTAAGAAAAAATTCTGCCATATATGAGCTATTCTGGCGCGCTGCAAAAACCATTCGAGTTACAAGTGTACAAGGTATGATGTATACAATGTATAACACAGAAAAAAATCGCTTTACATAGTTTATAGGAGTATATTGCAGTAGCTACCTAGAAAATTTTGCATTAACATGAATCATGGTATACATCCGCGTGCATCTATCCTCACAAATTATAGCGTTTATAATAGGGATGAACCGATAAGCAAATTGGCCGATTACAGATTACCAATTAATCGGCTGTTGATATTCGGCCGATTAATCGGCTAAGCCGATTAATGATAATGCTGATTATTTTTCTACTATCAATTTTACCATCACTGTTTTTTCTCTTATACAATTCCAAGTTCAGAAATAGTAAGTAATTTATTTCTGAAATTTGTTTTTTCTATTTTCCTTGTTTTCACAAAATAATTTCAATATTTTATCAAATTTCTTAGAACCACACAATTTTCATATTATTTTCAATAATATTATTAACACATTGCTAGTTATGTTAATTAGAAATAAAAATTCAACAAAAGTTAGGGAGATGGAGTCTATGGTGAGCACTCCAATTTAGGAGTACTTTTAATTCATATTTTTAATAATTAGTAGCAATTTAATTCAATACTTTTAATTCAATACTGTAATAATAAGTAAATTCTTTGAAAATTAGAGATTATCTAAAAGCACTGTGCTGGGGAGAAGACTATCGCCACATGAAAACTGTTGCAATATTTGTCTATGTATATTTATTCAAAGTAGGAGAATTAATTAAAAAAAAACTTTATTATTACTATTACTTTTTTTACTATTTACTAAAACTTTATTATTATTACTGTTAATAAAATTATTCATCATAGTTTCTTAGTAAAAGTATACTTTAAAAAATATTAGAAATTTTTTTCGGCCGATTAATTGGCCCGATTTTGCCGATTATGGCCGATTAATCTGTGCATCCCTAGTTTATAACACCAATAGCTGAGATAGTCATAAAAAAAACTTGGTTTGAATTTACATACAATACGCAAGATAAAACAAGGGTTTTTCAAAGAAACTGTTACGCGCATATATATATATATATATATATATATATATATATATATATATATATATATATATATATATATATATATATATATATATATATATATATATATATATATATATATATAATAGTAGTAGTAAGAACCTTAGTAGTAAGAACCTAAGGTAAGAACAACCTCTAACTGCAGTTCAGGAGCTATCCCACAAAGCGCTTTCCACCTCTCAGCCTCAGAGGCGTAAAAACTCATAAGTGACAATCGTTTCTGATAGCTTATCTTAATATATAAAAATTACGTGTCCCTGTGTTTGTGGCCAATGGACTCCTCAGCTACTGAACCGTTTTTAACCAAATTTTACACGCAGTTTCAGTTTGGTCCAACTTAAATGATAGGATAGTTTTTGTTTCAATTTAGGACCGCAATAAATTTTTTATTGCAAATTATCTATTTAGCTACCAGCTTTTCTGTATTCTTGGCTTCTATAAGATAAAATCTGCTGCTGGGTTGTCAGTTGCTTCGGAAGCAAAAAGCAATAGTGGTAACGATCAAGGATGTCGAATCGGTTTCTGGCATATTCGTCCCGATTCTCTTAATTTAAATTGTGCGTGTAAGTATTATTAAGTCAATATTCGTAAAAGTATTATTTGCTTACTTCTCCTTTACTTAATTCAATTTATTAAAGCAGTTTAGATACTCAACATATGCTATTTTGTATGTTTTAAAAATATTTTTCACTCATGTTTAGGTACAAATATTTTTTTAGGAAAATTATTTTAGTGAAAAATATCATACCTTTTTCGAGCTTTGAGTTATAAAATATTCATATTGTTTAGTGATTTTTATGTCAGGTGTATTAAGACAAAGAAAGGCTCACTGCATTATGTAATCTTTTACCTATGTAATATTTAAATTTTTAGTGATTTAGTTCAGAATTGTATTTGCTAAGCGTATCCATCTGCAGCAATAAATTTGCAAATTATCGTTCATCAATACATTTGGTATTCACTATTCAAAAAACAAATTCTTAGGAGGGAAAATGTACTGTTTTAAGGTGCGAAGATTGAAATTATTTCTATACACACAATTTTTACCGTCACATTGCTTTGTAACATAAATAAATATACACCTCATAGTTTGCGATTCAAAATTCGACTGTTTCGTAAATATCGTACCTTTTCGGGTTTAAGTTGTACAATATTCATTTCTTTGTGATTTTGTATTTCAATTGTATTGTAATAAAAAAAGGTTTTACTGTAATTTGTGAACTTTTACCTGTATAATATTAAATTTTAGAGTGATTTTGCTCAGAATTGTATTTTCTAAACGTACCTCTCTGCATTCATAAGTTTTCAAATTATCATATTAATTAGCTTTTTTTTTATTTTATTTTTTTTTCCATAGTAAATACAAATGTATTCTCGGACGACAATTTGCACATTTCAGTATATGAAATTTTTAACTAAATCATACCTTAGCCACAGCAACGCGTGGCCGGGTCAGCTAGTCACATATAAATTTCAAGGAAAGTAACGCATTTGTTCATAATTTACTTTACAAAAAAGTCAAATAACACTCAACGTACCGCTTACTTACAACCTGTTTGCTGCGCTCCGGAAGCTGCCAGAACGTGTGCTTTATGTCGCTCAGCCATGGAGGTGTCAAAAAAGGCTTAGTCAATAAGACATTTTAGCTAAATAGATAATTTGCAATAAAAAATATATTGCGGTTCTAAATTGAGATAAAAACTATCCTATCATTTAAGTTGGACCAAACTGAAACTGCGTGCAAAATTTGGTTAAAATCGGTTCAGTAGCTGAAGAGTCCATTGGCCACAAACACAGGGACACGAAATTTTTATATATTAAGATTAATATTCGAGTGGAAAAAAATGAGAAATTAATTTATGATAATTCTTTATTGAACAGCTCTAGTAGATAGTTAGAAGTGATGAAAAAAAAAAACTAGTCTAGATTGATTTAAGGATGGTTAAAATAAAAAATTTAGGTTTTAATTTGAGTGGGGAATATTTCGTACAAACAACAAAAATACAACACCTCCTATACTTCGTATAAAAATAAGAAGGGGGGGGGAGGAATAACTGCTTTTATTTATTAACAAAATGGAGGTACTCTTAAATGATGATTGACCCCTACATAATGAGGAACACGATCATATGACTAAAATAATGTTTAAAATTTCCAAGCTCAATATTTAAAATTAAATCAACGTACCTTTCGTTCAACCCACATTTCACGTACGTTAGTACAAAGAATACAAAACAAATAATGAACTCACCTGATCAATAGGATTAGCCGAAAATGACTTCTTTGTTTATTTCAACGATGGGGAGTGCGGAAAAGGTGCCATTGGGGGAGCAAAGTGCACATAAAAAAATTGAATTTTTTGGTCAATTTCTTGATCAGCCGCAATTGCGTTGAAGTTTGGAAAAAATGCAGTTTTTTCAGATTTTTAGAAAATTATTTTCAAGAAAAATTCAGCACCGAGTATCTAAAAATGCATCATATGGGATAAACAATGTAGTTATTTCAGATAAGTACGGCGAAAACTGCATTTTAAGTTTTGACGAAATTGAATTTTACACTTAGAAAAAAAATAGGAAAGTAACAAATCTTCTACGCATTTGTGGAACTGACCAGACCTCAAATTTTTTTATGGAATTTCTATGCCCTAAATGAAATCTTTTCCGCCCTACCCGTTATCAAAAATAGATTTTTTTTTAATGTACTAAAAATCTCGAAAAAAGTGCATTTTTTCCATACTTAAACGTATTTGCGGCAGATCAAGAAATTGACCAAAAAATGTCATTTTTTTTATGTGCACTTTGCTCCCCCAATGGCACCTTTTCCCTAATACCTATTATCGAAATTAAAAAAAAAAGTCATTTTCGGCCAACCCTATAGATCAATCGATTTTTCAAAATGCTATGCTATGTTCCATAAAATTTACATTTATGTGTGTTATAGAAAAATGATTAAAATCAAAAGGCGATTTTTGTATAAGAGAATGACTCATTACCTCAACCTCAAAGATACCACAAGTTATTTAGCTTAAGTTACGATGACCCTTATTTCCTTACGCGAGGAATTTCTCATTTAAAATAAAGTAAAATACTGGGTTTCAATTCAACAGGATATTTATCTTAAGTTACAATGAACCCTTTTCGCTGCGCGTGTCATTGGTTATGTAAAAAAAGATTAAAATACGAGGCTTTAATTCAGTAATAAAAATATGATTCAATCATTTTCAAGGTGAGTTGGAGGAAAATTCCAGCTGTCAAAGAAGATTGAACGATTATTTTTTTTTCCAAGTATGCATTTCAATAATCAAAAAGTTTGATTCAGAGATAAGAGTAGTCTGTAAAATAAAAAAAGCTTTGAATGTCACCTCAAAAATTTATTCATAATAATTTTTTTTAACGGGCCAATGATTATGAGGAATCTGAATTTCCGTTTTTAAAATTAATATCGAAAACAATGACCCTTCAATGTCTTGTGCTATCTTCTTGCAATGTCCTTAACTGAACTAAAATTTCCGTGTTAACGACCTCAAAAGAATGTGTAGCTGGCAAGTATTTTTAACTAACAAAGAGTTACTTTCCAACGTGGACACTGTTAAAACTACTGGTTGCAATTGGCACCTTTCCGGGGTGAAATGCTTGTAGCACCAGCGGCTCCCTGTAGGGGAGCCGCTGATGCTACAAGCATTTCACCCTTGGCTTGGATGGAAAAACTGGCACCCTCATCAATCCAACAAGCACCTCGGGTGCAAGATGTAACCATATAGGAGAGTATAATGGCACCACCCTCACTGTTCACTATTGCAGATCCTTCTTATGCTGTGTGCGTTTTTGAATTCAATTGTGTTTACTTTTATTTATTGTTTTTATTCACGAAGTCTTGGTACATTTTCCCCTTGAATTCCGATTTGAAAATGATCGAATTTTTGTAATTGAAAGCATTTTCTCACAGTTCAGACTTTCCAACATTTTTTAAAAGAATTCATGACTTGGATACAACTCAGTAGTTTCAAAATGCTATTGACATTTACTACAGCATTATCTGTACCGAAAATAAGAGGGAAGCTATTTCATGGATCCCTGTCAAGAACAATCAAAAATATTTAGTTGTATTATACGATCAATAAAAAATTGAATCGTTTCATTAACGTCTAAAATTTTAATCAAGAGTATTAATACGTATGTATAGTTCGACATTTAAATAGATTTATGAAATGAAAGATAGGGGTATTTAAAAAGCAGTGTTTGTTAAAAGCCAAGTTCCTCGACAGATTAAAAATCAAAATATATTTTAACGATCTATTGATTTCAAGTGATGGAAAAAGAAAAAAAAACTCTGGCAATAACGAACTCAGCATTCGTTATCAAAATCGCCAACGAAAGATATTAGCGAAAGCACGAAATGCAAATCATAGCATTATAATAAAAACAAATAGGAAGTCTGGCAGTCTTTTTTTTTTTTTTTTTCAAATCTTTCCTCTTCTTTCTGCTGCCGCTGGCTGTGTCTACACAGCAAAAGAGTTGCTTCGCAGAGATACATTTCCGTAAGAACAGTTTGAAATGATTGTAAATATGTTGGGAAATCTTAGCTTGAATTTACGCATGAATTTACGTGAGAATGCGAAGATTAAAATGAGGAATTAATCCATTTTTGCAATAAACTCGAGGGGAAATCCTAGACTGTGAAAACACTGTACCGAGAATTCTGTCGTGTCAAAGAAAACAAGATGTCCGCCATTCAAATGGTTGATGATTATGAGACCTCGGAGTCGCAATGCGCAGGCTATCAAAAGTGCCGCTTGGTATTGACGTTATGTTGCAAGATGTCTAACTGAGCATGCGCAAGCTTCATTCACCCTAAAGGGTGTCGATGGCGTTCCAGACTTAGCATTAAGCACCCTCTAAGATGCCTTTGGGTACGCTAAGAGCATTTCAAATTCGCTATGGCACCCCGCGGCACATTGCTTTCACCCAGATTTCTTATTGGCGCCCCTGCGGTACACGTAGTTTTAACAGTGTACTGGTCTGACTATTTTTTAAATTACAGTATTTAAAGTTTTTCTCTCTGTATTTTTTAACTTTTGTTTTATATTTAAAACAAATTTCCTCGGTGTATTTACTTTCCCCACGAAGCTGTGGAGCTGTGGTTTTCACTATATTTTTTTAACAAAATAAGAAGTATTCATTTTTTAAATAAAACTGCAGCTCATTTGTCTAACCGAGCTACTTTTGTGTCATTTATTTTCTCGGGGAAAAAACCCCTGTCACATCTCAATTTAATGTAGCAAAGGTTTTTTTTTAATATTTGCTATGGGGAAACGAAACTTTTCTCATAGCAGGTGGGTGCCTTCCCATGCCTACCCCTGGCTACGGCCCTGAAATGACTCATTTTTAAAATATTTTTTCTTTGTTTTTAAGTAGTTTAAGAAATTTTATTAACAAGTATTTTAAAATTTTATTTATTTATTTGGCAAGTACTAGATTTTCTTTTTATTCCAGAGAAAATTCCCAAATGGGGCAACATTTTGGCATTACATTAGTCTACTTTCGATCTATCTTGTCAGGAATAAACTATAGTCTACTAGCTGACCCGGCGAACTCTGTTCCGCCTTAAAGGCAATAAATAAGCAAATATTTGAATTTATTAAGTTTTTTTTTAGTAGAAAATACAAAAAAACTTAAATACCTACATTAATCATCCATTATTGTTTCTGTATTTACAACCTATTTTACTGCGCTCCAGAAGCTGTCAGAACATGTGCTTTATGTCGCCCGGCGACAGAGGCTCAAAAAAGGCTTGGTTAAAAAGATAATTTTTTCGGACTGCTTATCAACTGACTGCTCCATCCATAAATCCATCCAAACAAACTTTTGTATATATAATAGTAGTAAGAAGAACAGCCACTTAAATGCAGTCCAGGAGCTATCCCACCAAGCGCTTTCCACCTCTCAGCCTCAGAGGCGTAAAAACTCTTAAGTGACAATCGTTTCTGACAGCTTATCACATATAAATTTCAAGGGAAGTAACGCGTTTGTTTATAATTTACTTCACAAAAAAGTCAAATAACACTCAACGCACTGCTAACTTACAACCTGTTTACTGCGCTCCGGAAGCTGCTAGAACGTGTGCTTTATGTCGCTCAGCCATGGAGGTGTCAAGAAAGGCTTAGTAAAAAGGCTTAGCCAAGAATACAGAAATCTGCTAAATAGATAATTTGCAATAAAAATATATTGCGGTCCTAAATGGAGATAAAAACTACCCTATCATTTAAGTTGAACCAAACTGAAACTGCGTGCAAAATTTGGTTAAAATCGGTTCAGTAGTTGAGAAGTCTATTGGCCACAAACACAGGGACACGTAATTTTTATATATTAAGATAGACAATACTGCAATATTTTTCATGTGCCGATACTTCTCTTCTTAGCGTAGTGCTTTTAGATAAACTCTCATTTTCAAAGAATAAAAGTCTTGAATTAAATAGCTACTAATAATTGCAAAATAAATTTAAATAAAAAACAATTCTAAATGAATCATTATTAAATAACGCAACCCAGAGATAAGAGAAAATGCGAACGCCGCGCCCCGGCAGTGCGTGGAATATTTTCAACTCAAAACAGACGGTTAGAAGTTGAAACGAAGATATTTTGATTTTTCCTAGTCAATATTAGGATTTCGATTACCTGGATTCTTTGCAAAAACTAATTATCTAGTGACTAATAGTAGCTGACCATTAATATTTCTTTCAAAAGGAAAAGTTTAAGAAGGGCTTTATACAATAAAGCATAATAAATAATTTACAAGGAGCTATACCCCTTCTGCAAAGAACGACACGTTTGCTGAATGGATTACCACACTAGTTTCTGCTCTAACTGAACATAACACGAACATTACAATTCAGAACAGAAAAACATTATTCAATCACTTTTCTTTACTCATTCTTATTTCAAATTTTTTGTTTTACTTCATTTTTTCCGAAAAAAAAAAACAAGTTTCGTTTTGTAACATGTTGTTCCTAGCTAGAATACGGGACTTAAGTCGTCCCGTATCAAGGGTACAATGGTTCAAAAAACGGGACAGTCCCTTAAAATCTGGGATATCTAGCAACCCTGGTTCCAAGGGACGATGAGCAACTGCTTACAGGGGCTGTAGCCTTCTCGTATGCTATAATAACGTATGTATTCTGTATTTAAACAATTCCAGTCCATTTATATAATTCAGTTATTACTACTATACTATTAAATACTTGTTTTAAATTGAAATGTATACAAAAACTTATTACCAAAATTGAAGAATAGGGAAGTTTTCGATGTTTTTAATTTTGTTTTTATATAAAACATTTCAACATCATAGGTGAAAAAAAAAAATGCGATACAAGTAATTTTTTTTAAATAATTTTTAAAGTTCAAGCGACAGTGAAGTCACATGGCTGAGGGAATTCTCCGCAAACCGCCATTAGAGCTAAAAGCTTTGTGTATTGACGGGATAGTCTATCAGCTAGGCCAAAAAATAGTATCATTTTAGGAATAAAGCTGGGTGAAGTATCATGTTTTTTTTTTTTTTTTTTTTGCGTAGATTACGAATATGCCAATCCGGAAAATCGGTATCTTATGTACAGTCACTGTCGAAAAAAAGCATCAAATTCATCCATTTTTACAGTTTCAGTTTTTTATCACTTGGAGTGACTTTTACATTCAAAAAATATTAAAAATAGGAATTATTCAGGCGATAATCATTTAAGTACTATTTTAAGTATTGTTTTTATTTATTTTTGTTGTTTTTACGCAATTATTTTAGCTATGTCTTTACATAGCGATTACGCCGCTATAGAGTAATATCGCCTCTTAGTCCATCAGCTAGACCGAAAAGTATCTCATTTTGGGTGTAAAACTGGGTGAGGTGCCCTTTTTTTTTCAGTTTTTTGCGTAGATTCTGAATATGCAGAGTCGGAAATCGAAATCAGTTGCTTTTGTACAGTGTTTGTCAATTTAATCCATTTTTAAATCCCCCCCCTTTTTTTTTTTTGTCAATTGGAGTTACTTTTACCCAGAAAAGAAAATCCAAACGAAAGTTATGCAGCAATTAACTATCTGTATGAATATTCCTGATGTTTTTAACACAACTTTTTCAATAATAATTTTACAGAAGACAAAACTTGATAAAATGTATCAATATTGAAGATAAATGTCTTTCACGCTGTTTATCCGTGAAGAGTATTAATCCACAGTTTAATTGTATCCGTTATTTTACTTTTAAAATACGCAAGAGTTTCTCAGATGTAAACTATTAATAAAACTAGAAGAAATTTAATGAAGTGCAAATTTACTTTTGAGAGCTGAAGCTCATTAGTTTTATTTCCACGCTAATAGCTTCTGGAAACTTTGCGTTTTCCCGTGTTATTTTTTTTATATTATATATTTGAGCAAAGTGAAATAGCGAGGAAAAGGGAAAGGGTAGAATATTTTCATAGTTTGCAGTGCCACCCATCCTTCAGTATTTTTAACTAAGTTCCCTAAGATATACTTGATTCCTGTCAAAAAATAAATAGCTCCAAAGATCAAAGAAAAATACTTCCAAGTCATTTTCAAAATTTGATACCTTTGTTGTAATATTTGTGGTTTTTTTAAATTATTTTTTGTTATTATAAAATGAATTTTTTTTTTTGTATTTATCATTTTAAGAAAAATAGAGATCTACCGATGTCCCGTTAAGTTCTTATTTAGTTTAATTTAGGCATGTTTAGATTTTGAATATTCAATGTCATTTGTCAAGTGAACGCGGGGCAAAGTGGATGGGGCAAAGTGAAATAGTTCATTTCGTTTACTTATGCATACATTTACCAAATCACGTACGTATTTCTTCATTTATTATCATGATTTAGTCATTCTTTTACATAGTAATTCTCTTGTTTATTCATTCATTCACTTATATTGTCACTGTCATTCATTCTGTAATTTACTCACTTATTTCTTCTTCTCATATTAATTTATTCATTTAATTTATTTATTCGTTTATTTTTTCATTAAAAATTCATTTATTTACGCATTCATTAGATGAAAAATACTGTACCTCAAATAGAAACTATTTCATTACAAATGTATTGCATTTTTCACTTTGCCCTATGGTTTTTGAAGTGCAAAATTTCCACCTTTTTTTTTTTTTTTTTGAAGGTGCAAAATAACTGCCAAAAATGAAAAATAACCTTTTAACGATAGTTGCAAAATGCATTATTCCTTCTTTACGTACACTGTTTTTCAGAACAAATTTCCAATTTGTTCATTTTGAAACAGGTCGGCTATCTTAACTATTTCATTTTGCCCCACATTCCCCTACATATATCGTGGTGTACTTAAAATATTTTATTAATAGAATGTTGTCTTACTACAGCTGGTGAAACCACGGGGCACAGCTATACCCTAATAAAGGTTTTCAAAGAAACAACTTATATCCATTATAATGCAAAGGAATTCTTTTTTCTCATTTTTTGTTCAAGTTTTGTTCATTTTTTGTTTAGAGGTAGCCCGTGCAACGTCGGGCCATGCAGCTTGTATCATATAACGAGCCCCGATTTAACAAGAACTCGGATTCAATGCTTGGTTGATGTAATGAGGAGCATAACTGCTTTAGTGAATACGTCTCGGAAAAAGTGAGCAATATTTTTTTGTGAACATCTAAATTAGTTTTTTTTTCCTTGTGAAAATTCCTTCATCATTCCAATGTCAACTGAAATTCCAAAGTCAGACCGGAGGTGCAAATGAGCTCTTTTTTCTAGCATCGAGGAGTCACCGAAAAAAAAAAAAAAAAATACAAGCGACAAGACAGGTCAAAGCAAATGAAATTTTTTTGTTCTATACGATGATAAAAGGAAGTAAAGCAATAACGTGTGAATTTTGGCGACTTTTTTAGCACTTTGATACAACAAGCAAATATCGCGCTTGATATCAATGAGTTCGACTGCTTACGCGCTAAAGTGATTGATTCTTGATTCCATTTCGTGATTCCATTCAAGTATGTAATAAGACGAAGGAGACACCGGAACCTTTTGAGGACCATAATTTCTGAAGTCGAATATTGAAATTTGCAGAGTTTTACGAAAAAATAATAAGGTGCATTTGAAACTGCTTCTGGTGTCTCGATAACATGATAAAAATTTCTTAGAAAAAATATTCGTATTAGCAAATTTATAAAATGAACTTGTGGTAACATACATATCCCCTAAGACAAATATCCCATAGGGAAAGGGTTGAAAGCAGCTTTTTAAATTAACATTTATGAATACCCGTAGTTTCTTTCTGAAAATTGGTATAAATATTATTTATGTTTTCGAAAAGTTATGTGAATAAACAAAATTTGAAAGTCGCTTATTCATCTTAAAATTTTTTAAGTTGGAAAGGATATAGATGGAACAAAGAAAAGTAAGGAACAAGCAGTTCGCCCAGTCACTTTAAAACCGAAAAAGAAGATAAAACTAAAAGTGAAAAACCCAAAGCGTCCTCACATCCACATTAGGAAACAACAACATCTGAAAGATAGGAATATAGTTTTCACTGATTACAAGCTGGCTCGCAAGTTGTTGATATCATATGATAAATCATTTCTGTTTATCAGTGCTTTTCTTTTATTTCGCGCAAGATTAAAAATAAGCTTCTCTGCCACACCCAATTAGGAAGGAAGAAATTCAAGTTCGGCCTACGAACAACAGAACGAGTTTAGGTCAACCAGCGCCAGAGCTGTATTTTTCTTGTACAGAGTCATTCCCCAATTTAGATAGTCAGACTGGTTCAAATCAAATTGCATAACATTCTGTAGTTGTTTTTGTTTTCATGACTTTAGATGATTTTTGACGGCCCAGAACTTAGTTATTACCAGGTAGTTTTTCGTCATTTTACTGGCCTTGATTTCAAAATGAAATAGCCCACGTGCGTAATTCAATCACTGCGAAGGAGATTTCATTTCATTGAGACTTAATATTTGCCATTAGTTCGGAGAATTTCTTCAGACGTGTTATTAACGATGTGGCGTAAGCGGGAACTAGCACTATTTCACATTCCTTGGAGTTGATGCAAGATCAGTTCCAAAAGAAATAAATGATACGGAAAACCGTGGTTCTGAAAATGCGTGCTAACGTTTTGATTTAGGTAAGACCAGACTTGAAGACAAACCAACATTTGTCAACGCCGGCATTTTGCTTCAAGTTAGCGGACAAACCATCTACCTTTATTCGACATCCAGGGCTGCGCACAGTATGATCAGTGTCTTAATGCCTTGGCGTTTGGAGAAAATCTAGTTTAACGCTTAGAGTGAGGTTTTATAATACAGTGTTTTAATGAATCAAATAGTCAAAAACAGAACAAAATCCAGCTTTATCAAAATTGCCGCTTTGTCGAATCAGCCGCTTTACAGAATCAAAAGTGTTCAGGATAAACGTGATTCATAAAAGTGGTAGCCACTGTTTCGAGACAAAAATAGTTTTGCATTTGAGAGCTCATATATTAAAATCTGACCGAATCTATCTATTATGCCGTTCGGGCTCCTCGAGAACAGCTGATAATAGACTGTCGAGACGCGTACCGAAATAATCGAAAATTTATGAGGATCGTTAATAACCAAGTCGCATCTTTGTGCTACTTTAATTAGCGGACATATTAATTAAAAATCATCGGTGGCTCAGAGGTAGAAGTTTCGCCTCATACACCCTGGGTGTCATTTCTCTTTGTATTTTAAATCTTTTTGTTGTCTTAAATGAAGTCAAACCTCTCGAGGCAATGGCAGCCCAAACTTCATAGTCATTTATTATGATACGTCAACAACAATATTCTTTAAAACGCCAATCTTTAGCGACGTTTCAGCTGTTCCGGAGCGACATAACGTTTTGTCAAAATCTACACTTAACTGATACAAATGTTTTTACTTTAAGAAAACATTGAACGTAAATGTATCATACATTACACTTATCAGAAACAAAATGCTTGAAATTATTCATTCATTTAGTCATTTAATAAGAAATAAAAAATGAAACATTTAAAATATATAGAGCTAAAGATATGTATAAATATGAATGAACAAATATTTATGTCTTAGTTACGTATTCACAGTAAAATATATTAGCACATTGAATATATTTTCATATCGTCTGCTTCCGATCCAATAATGAAACATTCACGCAGAAAATTAGCAAAAAATGAAAAAAAAAATATTTTAACAAAAGTAAGCTCAACATCTGCTGGAAGTCAAGTTATAGGCACTTTCAGACGTAGTTGCTTACGAATTTTTAATAAGTAAATCTATATCTAAGTGGTTTAATATCATTTTCGGTAGAAATATTTGCAAATTTTGCCAATCTATCTTGTATTGGAAAAAAAAAAATACAAAAAACAGAACACTTTTGTTAGCAGACGTGTAATGATCAAAACATTAAAAGAAATATTTATTTCATAATATTACAAGTGTCATAAAAGATTGCATGGGGAAAATACTATTTATGCTCTGAAAAGCCTTTTCGAGTATCACCTCCAGTCGGGACCTTACCTCCTATTGACGCTATGAACTTAGAACACAAGACAGCTTAAACCGTTACATTGCAAACTATCAATTAGAAATCTATACCAAACAGCCCAAGAAGGTAATGGTATCCTCTATATTTTTTTATTGAAATGAATCAAATTTAAAGGATGCGTTTAAAACAAAATGAGTTATTATGGGCTCCCATAAGGGGGTGAGGGCACACCTGATGCATTATCATCACGTGTTCAGAGTAAAAGATAGCACTTTTGTAAATAGCACGTCTAGTTTAACATAACAGAAGAATTATTTATTTTTAAATAGGCGGCAGGACGACACGAACTTAAATCTTTGGGAGGGCAGAAATTCTAAATTTGCAGATCTCCAAATTTTGTCTTATAAAATGTGGGTATACACAACATAAATACATCGAATGAAAATGATTATTCTGGCGCTTAAAAATTTCTGTTATGTCTCTAGATTTGCCGAAGCGTCAGACGAAATTGACCAAATGAGAAAATTTTTGGCAGGTCTTAGCGACTTTCCGTGACCTCCCGTCGTCGCACCCCTACGCAACGGATTACTTGTTTTAAAGAGCAGTATAATTTCACCACCACCAGTAGGAAAATTAAAAGTTTTTTTTTTTATTTTAATTTGGAGTTTTTTCAATCCGTATAGCTCAGTGCCTTTTTAGTCCTGGTGGCGCCGTGTGTCGCACGACTGCGCACATGTGGACGGCGCGGCATTGGTGTGAAAATAGGTTTAATATAAAAATAATTTTCAGAAAAACTAATTAAAAATATAAACATCTGCTCATTTATATTTATACATATCTTTATCTCCATACTTTTTAAACCTAGAACATAGTATTACATATTTAATGAATTAATTCCTAACTGCAAAATGGTAGTGCCAAGCCAGCCGATGGGAGGTCACTGTAACCTTCTAAAATTTCTTTAATCAGCAAATATAGTCTGACGACTCTAGTCTAGATGGTCTAAAATTGCACATTTTCTGACTTCAATTTTGAAAATGTTTCAGATGAGTGTCAAAGCGCATTCCTTTTCCCTTCCTCTCACCAACTTCATTTTAATTTCAGATTCAAAGTTTTCAGCGGGGGGGGGGGAGAGGCAGCTCTGAAAACAATTTTGTAATTTTTCTCAAAGGTGGCTTATGAATGCATTTTTAGAACCCTCAATTTTGGAAAGTTCTGGGGAGAGAGTTCGTGGACATATATTCTCTGGACGTCCAAAGATGGCTTACTATTGTTCTTTCAGCATCTGGAAAATTTTAAGAAGGAAAGCCCTAAACCCATTCCTTTCTCTAACGAGTTTCAGAAAAATTCTAGGGGAGAGTCAGTGACCCCCCTAAATATCACCAAAAAGGATCTGCAACAATTGCGTATTTAGAGCTCCAATTTCGAGAGTAGGAACTAGAACTGCATCATTTACTTAACGTCATCAAAGATCGTCGACATTTGCTCATTCTGGTATTCAATTTAGAAATTGTACTTTAGGAGTGCCTCTGAACTCCCCTCAATGCTGTTAAAGATCCTACAAAATTTCGTTTTTAGAACTTCAATTTCAAAAACTTTCTAGTGAAAAATTCCCACACTCCATATTCCGTAAGAGTCTAAAATTATGTTTTTGGAGTATCAGTTTCGAAAAATTACCAAGAACTTCGTTCTTTTCTTTCAAGTTACGAAAGATGACATACAACCGCGTTCTAAAAACTCTGATTTCGTACCTTTTCAAAATTGAGTCTCCCTCTCTTTGTCCGAAACTCCTGTGTTATGATGTGTTATAAATATGATGTTTACCAACGCATCATAACACCACCAACAATTTTAGAACCGTTTAGAAAAATTCATTGGAGAACGCCTCAGTTCCGCTTGAATTTACGTTCCCGATTTGGCTCATATTTTTTCTCATTCTATTCATTTTCTTTTAGAATGCAATGCTCCCGATGTGCGGTCTTCATTTTAGTAATGATCCTATTCTAAACTGAAAACTGAATCCACTCGGTTTCCCTACAAAAATCTATGTAACTATGGGTTTTAATTAAAAAAAAAAAAAAAGAAATAAGAAGATTTACCAAGCTCTCATACCCACTTACTTGCCTTGCCAAGTTTAGTCGACCTCCACGACAGCCATGCTTTGTTATGCGTTACATTGTAATGGAATCGGGTTTTCTATCTGTTACCCTTTGACGGCAACAAAATAATCATTCTCAGAAATTGGAAAAATTTACAAAATATTGAAGTTTTTATTGAGAGTAGGTATTTTTCAATTTATTTTGGAAGGGAGACAGGTGGTTTACAGTAACTCCCAGAAGTACGCCCTTTACAACTTCTGGTTTTGTCGGAGGTCATTATCGGAAAGGAAGGGATGGGTCAAAGTGCAATTTTTGGACTCAAATGAAGGGGGTATCGAAAAAGTCCTCAAAATTTAGTTTTAGGCGATTTTTTTTATTCTTTTAGGCCGCTCCCCTCCCTGGATTTGCTCCTATCCTTTCGCCCCTCCAGATTCTCTAAGTGCCCCGAAAAAAAAACCTCCGAAAGAAACACTGCGAGTAACCGTGCTAGAAATACGTACAGAATCCATTTTTCGCTCAGGGTCCGTCATGCTTCGAGGGGAAGGAATGACTTTAAAAGACAACTTTTTTCACTGTAGCATCTTCAAAGAATGAAAATGAATAAGCCCTCCCAATGGTTTAGGAAACACACTTCAAGGTTCCACTCACCAACAAGAGAGCTTGAAACATAACTCCCGATGATCCGCGGAATCAAAATAGATAAATGGCAAAATTAAATGTCAAAACGCGACGAAAAGAAAAGTGTGAGGGATCATCGGGGAGAGTTGGCTCAAAATAAGTTGCTGCGGGAGTCACCTGTTGAGTGTGGCTCGACCTTGGCCGGGTTCCGCTCATCGATCGGCGGCCGTCTAGACGCGCGATCGATGGCCCCAGCATCCAAACAGGAAGAACATCCACGGGGTTGCCCAATCCACGTGACTCGCTCTCATGACTCCCGCCTTTTTTCGCGATCCCTTCCCAAAGGTTATTCTTAAAAAAACGCAAAAGAAATCACACTTGTCAAAAGCGAGACAACATTTCCTAATCAGTCAGTATCCGTTTTATTCTTTAATTTTGTCCTATTCCCTCCCCCCCCCCTCCTCCGATTTTCATCATGTTGAACCATTTGAGTTAGGAAAAATCAAGTCCATCATTTTTCCTGAAGGTGGATCACTTATGGTACCACTGCTCCTTTTACAATCGAGAATATTCTTTATTAAGATTTAGTGTACAAGCATTCATCATGGAGCACCTAACTGGATAGCTATTTGTCATCTGCACGCAGAGGATTAGAAAATGGATGGAAGACGAGTCTGTTTTCAGCGGCATTTGACTTTTTTCTGTCATCTATAGATTAGAAATTTCATAGAACGACACTTTTCGTAATTACTTTTAAGATTTGAGCGATACTGAAGATTTTAAGCTAAGTTATACTCTTAATTCATTGAATAACTTATATGTATTTATAAATAAAACTCGTCAAATTTGGAATTTCCCCCCCCCCCACAACTTTCTTTCTATTCATTTCCAGAACATACATTTGATCGGACGGTACTTATTACGCATGAGATTGGAGTCATTCTGAAGATTTATAGATAAGTTATATTTCTAATACATTGAATAATTCATATATATATATAAAAAAAGTGTCATTCTAACTAATCCCTTCAGAGCTTACTATAGCTGTCAATTTCATTTAAGTCAGATCCGAACGGAATAAACCCTTTTTTTTTTCGTTTATGCTGTTTCATTTCAACTATTTTTGCATTGCTTATTTCTAGCGAAGCATTAAACTTATATCAACTCTAAAAAAGATGTTTTGTTTTTATGATACACAAATACTTCAAATGAAAAATTACCTATCTCCGGTTTGGCAATATGACATTACAACATAACTTCTAAAAACTTTAGTTTTCGTATCCGCGTTCTAAAAGAAAGGAAATTAAACTAATTTGTTTGTAATACATTGCAAACAATAGAATTATGACCTAAAATTTGGAAAGCTAAATTTGGCAAACGATAAATAAAGAATGCAACAGAATAATTCTTGTCATTGAGCACGAATTGTTTATTGTTCTCACTTGACCGTAGTTTGATTAACCTATCCTTAAAAAAATTTTCGTTGATAATAACTTTCCCCTCGCTTTGGTTGAAAGACTGAATTTGACGAAAACTGAAACCTTAGAGTTCAATCACACTGTAAAAATTCTTAATTTAGAAAGTTCCAAGCTAAGAACCCAAAAGTTAATTTAAAATACAAGAAATTAGGTTGAGAAGAAAAAATCCATTTTCTTTAACTTGTAGAGAAAACACTTTTGATGAACCATTTTCGCATTAGTTTCCCCTGTCTTAGAATAGAATCAACTAATCCATTTTAACACCCCCCCCCCCCCGAACGATAACAAATAAAACCATGAGCCACTGAAGCTAAACTAAAAATATAAATTTATTTCAAAGAAGCAATTTTGCTGCCAATAAATATTAGCTGGTTCCTACGAGGTCTTTAAACTAGAAATTAATATTTATTATGATATTTGAAACAAACAGGAACAGTTTAACTGAACTTTTAGACGCACGAAATTCTTGATTTTGAATTTGTCGGAAATGAAGTTAATTTTTATTTCGACGAACCTTCGAAAAGTCAGTCATTCTTTTTTAATTTTAATGAAGCCTAAATCTGAGCGAATACAATAAGAAGATCGGTTAGCGACTATTCCTGAGTGATGAGAAAACTACAGTCTCAGAATGGCATATTTGCTCCAAGTTCTGCCTTCCCTCGTATTGTAGCATTTGAGAACAGATCGGTGTAAAAACAGTAAATCTTGATTTTCTTTAGTTGAGTTATGCCACTAGTGCTACCAGGGTGCAATATGCTTTGCAGAAAAATGCTGACTAAAGATCTTACTTTGGAAACAGTCACTTTTTAAAAACAATGTGCCACGCGTAAGTATTGATTTTTCATTTTAAAGAATTATTCGAAAAACAATCCCTAGTTCTTATATGGTACTCCATATTTCCAATAGATATTAAAATCATGTGTACAGAAAAACTGATGAATGCAGCCATGACACCATTAATCCCTTTTGTATGGATATTCATATGTATAGCGTTGCAAGTAGGTCTCGTATGGCAATGTTTTCATTTAAAACAGTTTCTTGGATAAAGTGAACAAGCGGTTACTAAACTAAAAGTGTGAACCGGCTACTGGCGACTCATTAAAAATTTGGATTTTCAGGTCCATCCCAACGGCACAACGAAAGGAAAACAGTAAAAAATCCTGACATGACTCCCTATCCCCAGCAGAAAATCTTTGCTTCCTAACCTATCATAGCGGATCTAACATTGCAGTTAGGCTATTCTCATGTGTTTCGAAATCTCATAAAACAGTTCCTTTTCATTCTTTTCTCTGGAACGTGATTTTGACGCTATTCAATTTTTAGTATGATTCCAAATTTTACGAACTTTCTTCCTAACGAAACGAAGCTTCTAATAAGCATTCTAGTTAATTTTGAGTAGCCCCTGCTGTATTTCTATCGTATTCTCAAATGATAAATCGTCGCCTTGATCACCTTCTTGATGTCTCTCATGCGAGGTATAAACCTTTTTCTGCTCTTTCAAGCATTCAGGGAAAAGAAAAATCCTATTCTCAATCGCGCCGTTATTCGGGATCGGGTTTGGTCTCCAACATCGACAATGCCTCTTTTCTAGTAATCTCAATTGCTTTCTTAGCCTTTTTACATAAGTGCCCTCTCCAATAGGACATCTCAGATTCCGCGCCCATAATACGATTCTCCATATAGGTTTCGACATTCGCTATGGATCACCACACAGTGCTCGCTTCGGCATCGGTATCGCAGATGGGAGCGAAAATTTCCTTGTTCCGAAACTTTTCATTTCTTCGTTCCGGAAAATTGTTGCTACTTTGATATGCTTGTTTATTTTTAAAAATGTTTTTCATGATCCAAAGTTCCTTCTCATATTATGCATGATATGTGCGCGTGCTCGTAATTATCTGATCATTTGGTAATATTCAAATTTCATTGGAAAAATGGACAAGTTGCCTTCCGAACAATTTCAGTTCATGCTTCTCCCCATTTAATGTTTTTACTCAGCACTCACATAGAAGACTTCAAATTTCCTGTCTAAAAACTTTAATTGTTATGCTATTGCCTTTTTCTGTATACAGGGTGTCCACTCCAATCGTGGACCAATAGCTAAAATCTAAACCGTTAGAGATAAGCATATAGTTTATTTAGGAAAAAATCTCCAAATTATGAAAGGAATTTTGGGTCTATTCAATGTTTTTCAAAAAATCAAATTTTGAAAGAGTTACGAAATTTAAATTTTTATACAGCCCCCCAGTCCTATCAATCATATTTAGTAAAACATTCTTGACACTGTAACGTTTAAAACTAAAAAAAAATCACTCTTCTACCACAAAAATTGACCGAGTTATGACGTTTTGAAAAATCAAGATTTTGAAGGATTTCGCATACGGTCCCTTAAGCGATCTCTCGATGACGTCATGAAACAATGCAAAATCTTGATTTTTCAAAACGTCATAACTCGGTCAATTTTTGTGGTAGAAGAGTGATTTTTTTTTAGTTTTAAACGTTACAGTGTCAAGAATGTTTTACTAAATATGATTGATAGGACTGGGGGGCTGTATAAAAATTTAATTTTCGTAACTCTTTCAAAATTTGATTTTTTGAAAAACATTGAATAGACCCAAAATTCCTTTCATAATTTAGAGATTTTTTCCTAAATAAACTATATGCTTATCTCTAACGGTTTAGATTTTAGCTATTGGTCCACGATTGGAGTGGACACCCTGTATATCAAAATTGTTTTTCCTTTTTATTATTATTTTTTTCCATGTAATTTGTACATTATTTTATGTAATTTTCTATCTAGTTATAATGTACGGTTCCTAGCGGGCGCTTGGTCGTTCGTTAGTTTTTCTTTCCTCCCAGCCACCACATCCGGTTAAACCCTCATCAGGGTAGGTACGGTGGTGACTGGTGGGGTTTAAATAAATAAATAAAATGCTCCTCCCCATCATTTCGTATAAATTCAATAAAAAAATAAAACTGAATTTATTATTAAAGTCTTGGTTTTTTTTTCAAAACAGCTTCTTTTTAAATAGAATTTGTTTCAAAGCATTAGAAGAAAGTATATTAGTTGGGGAACCTTTTTACCATCGGAGGCCACAGTTAAATTATACAGTAACGAAAGGGGTTGCATAGATTTAAAAACCTATAAAACAATTTTATGCAATTATAATAGTCTTTTTTTTTTTGGAGTTTTATCTATTGCAGTGCACAGAAATAAAAATATTTTTAAAAAAAATGTTAAATTATGTCACAAGCTGAAATAAACAAATTTTGTATTTTAAGAAGGATAATAAATTGTTACATGATTAATCTTTAATTATTTTGTGTAAGAAACTACATATTTAAATACAACTGCACACACAATTAAAAGAGTAGAAATATTGGTAAGCATTTCATTAAAGCTTTACGAAAAAAAATTATATACTGTGTAAATTTGACCGAATCTGCCATACGAAAGGGGGTGATAGAACAGCCCAAGCGGAACATAGAACCACCCATTATCGTGTCCTATTCGTAACCGTAACCGAGTTATAGCGGATATAAGAAAAATGAGTGAAAAAAAAACAAATTCTGAGAAAAAGACCAATTTCTGAAATTTCTGTAAGACCTACATACAAAATAAGTACATATTTAGAAAGAAAAGACTAAATCTTGCAAAATGACACTTTTTCCATCAAGATAGTAGAACTTTACAGCGAGCTACAAGCTTTGAAACATCGGAAACACTCAGAATTAAAATGACACCCAAATTTTCAATCGATATTTTCAAAAACAACCATATGAGCAACGACCGGTCAAATCTACTAAAAACTGGCCCATTTCACTAGCTTTCAGATGATACAACAAAAAAACATAATGGGCTTCAAGTTCAGCAGATATTCTGGCATATAAATTCTCTGTTTCTTGTAAATGTACTGCTCCCTTTATTCAAGAAAAGGAAAGTTTTATAGCTAAATATTAAATTGTAACACTTTATTAAATTAACAATCACAGCAGAAGATAACACGTAGAAACAAAGGAAGCATTACTTTAACGTGCTTTCCACAAAAAAAAGCAAAATTTAAAGAATTACATTAACATCTATAAGTACATTTACATGTATGCAATCTTCAAAATTTCCCATAGCTACTGAAAGTATTATCCCTCACATCTGATAGATGTCCTCGGCCTTTTATGAGCGGAAACTACTGTCGCTCTCAATGAAATTTCATTTCTCACTTTTGCTCCATCAAGCCAAATGCGCAAGTCCTAAAAACTGGTTGCATCTGAGCAGTAAACAGCTTTGTTCAAGAATCCCGAAACAAAGAAGTTCACTGGCGTCAGGTCTGGTGATCTAGGTGGCCAAGGAATGCGACCCAAATGACCAATTAATTGCTGATTGTTCTGTCAGAAAGTCTCGAATCGCATTTGAAGAATGTGCAGAATCACCATTGTGTTGTAAAATTATTTCCGTTTTCTCCCGAACAGGAGTAACATAAAGTAAATCTGGCAAGTAATGATTCCAGAATCTCTAAATATACTTTTCCTGTCAGGTTACATTGAAACTGTCAAACGATCGCCGACTACGCCAAGTTCAAAATTAGGTCGGAAAAGTAAACGAAGACTAAAAAACGGTAAACTTCGACAAATACAAGCCCCAATAATATATTCGATATTGGGAATAATTAAATGATAGCAGATTGTGCAAACGGTACTTTTGATCCGTTGAAAAATTCAGAGAGGAAAAAATAATTTGCAACTGCAAAGAAAATTAAAAAAAATGTAAGTTCGTAATAACAAAGTAACAAGTGGAAAAAAGTAATTCTCAACTATGAAGGTAAAAAAAAAATAAAGTTCGAAAAAACAAAAAGAAAAAGAAAATCAAATCCTAAAATTAATTCGTTAAAATAAGGTTTTATTCAATCATTTTGTCTGACTAAATATAAAGGTCTTTAATTGAAAATATTTCGGAAATAAAAGTTCGAAAAATTAAATTTGAATAATTAAAATAATCAAACCCTAAGAGATTTTTAAATATATTTTCAAAATTTTACTAAAAATATTCTGCCTGAAAAATTGACTAAGTCAGTAAAATATTCTATCGGAAAAAATAAAGTTAAAAAAAATACATGTTCTAAGATCGAAAAACGGCAAAGTTCGAAAATATGCGATTGGAAAAAATCGTCAGTCCTAAACATATATTCTCAGTGCGAAAAAACGACTAAGTTCGCGAAATAAACTTAGGCCGAAAACTTGACAAAGTTCGAGAAAAAAAAAATAAGTAATATACTTTTCGTAAATGACGTTAGAAGCGCTTCTAAACTCTTGAAAAACAAGAATTCTGTGAGATGATGTCATTCTAAAATACTGGTTGTCATGACAACCAGACTTGTTGCCATTCAAAGAAAAAACCTCGAAACCTTGAACAAGTCCCTAAGAGGAGGAGGAGGGGGTTGAAGGCGGAAGGCAGATTCCAATCCGCAAATCCGCCAGTGCCGGTGAACTGTCCTGTTTACCCTACTTCGGACTTTCCACCAAATGACGGAAGCAGAGCACCCCAAATTGCCAGCGCATCTTGCACAAGACAACTACAAAATTAAATTTTATAGTTTATAAGAGTGTATAGCTCAAAGGACAATATTGTACGAAATTATAGTTGTAAAAGGAAAACTTACAACATAAATTATTATTGGCCGAATCACACCCCACGGCCAGACCGAAGCTCTAGTTTTGATAGATTTCATAGCACTAATACAGTCAGAATTAATAGTCGCGGAGCCGGAGGGAGGGGATTGCTCTTGGGAAGGAGAAAGAGACTAGCC
Source organism: Uloborus plumipes (assembly GCA_038373865.1). NCBI lineage: Eukaryota > Metazoa > Arthropoda > Arachnida > Araneae > Uloboridae > Uloborus > Uloborus plumipes. Next base: position 70,649 of record JAXGGA010002498.1, read on the forward strand.
TGTATTTTATATTACTCTGCATTCATAATTTCATTTATAAATTTTTTCCTCGAAAACAAAATCGAGTGAAATAAGTTTACCACGAAAACGCGGAACGTGAAAACCAGCTTAAATGATGTAGCGGATTTAATACATAAATATTTGAAACACAAAATTATTTTCGAGAGAAAAAATGTATCGGTCCCCTCCGCTTCGTGCCCCGTTAAATAATACTTTTTCTTTTTCGAGTGAGAGTTGATAGCACGCGCTCCCAAAACCAGTGAAGTCACACAGAGAAGCAAAAGTTCGTAAGGGCTAGGTATCTAATAGCCGAAATGAAACGTTTAAGTTTCGCTTTTAATCAGTTTTGAAAAATAACGAGGGAAAGAAAAATCAGTTAACCTCATTTGTAAGTCGAATGTGAAAAGAAAGACAAATGCTAACGATTCATGGCAAAACGCATCGAATGAAAATGAGATTTCTTCGCAAATGAAAATCGAAATGAAAAGTTTTTCGTGCGTCGGGGAAAAGAGGGACCGGCCGAGAGAAGGAAGAAAAAGGGCGTCTGGGCGAGTCGCCCCAGACGCCCATTCGCCTCGGCTAGACACACACGAGCCTTTTGTTATCGGGATCGCGAGAGAAACCATCTGCTCTCACCAATGATTGGAATTGTCTGGCGACCCACTTCGGGCTAGACACCGTGACCCCACCTCAGCAACACACAAACACTTTCGGGAAGGGCAAATACGAGAGCGAAAAACCACTTTTAATCACATTTGAGTCCATTTTGCCAGTCTAGGAGTTTAAAAATTATTATTATTGAAAGTAAAACATTAATAGTTTTTCATTTTACATAGCGATATCCTTTTCTTTTAGTTTCCTATTGCTTAAATGTTAGAAAAACGAAATCTTTTTCTAGGTGGTATAACAAATTAGTGAAAACGAAAAGCGGGTGTCACTGAGGGTTTGGCAAGAATTCGCAGCCAGATTCGAGTTCGGTTAAGGTTTTCTGTGACATATGCATTAGGGTGTATCACGATTTTTTTTTTTTTTTGGAAATTCAAAATTTCAAGTTGATAAAAAGTTGTCACTATGTTCACATATTTACCAAAAAATAAGTTATTTTGAAATTGAAAAATATTTAGATATGCCGGGATTACCTTGAAGTTTCAAGTTTTTTAGTAAAAAAGATGATTTTTTAAAAAATGTATAAATTATGTGTAAAGCAAAAATAATTATTTAAGTGTGAAAATGGGCTACTCAAGGAGTAATGTATCAGTAAAAAATGCATTGGAGCTAAAATTTGACTTTTAGGTTTCCAGAAATAGTTCTGAAAAACCTTACATTTTTTCCTAGTCAGTCATATTTTTAAAATATATACCTATAAGATATATCACGGAAAATTTCACTCAAAAATGTGAGGTTTTATTAAACTATTTCTGGAAACCTAAAAGTTAAATTTTAGCTCCAATGCATTTTTTATTGGTAGATTACTCCTTAAATAGTCTATTTTGGCACTTAAATAATTATTTTTGTTTTACACATAATTTCTATATATATATATATATATATATATATATATATATATATATATATATATATATATATATATATATATATATATATATATATATATATATATATATATATATATATATATATATATATATATATATTTTTTTTTTTTTTTTTTAATCGCCTTTTTTACTAAAAAACTTGAAATTTCAAGACAATCCCGGCATATCAAAATATTTTTCAATTTCAAAGTAATTTTTTTGGTAACTTTGTAAACATAGTGACAACTTTTTATCAACTTGAAATTTTGAATTTACAAAAAAAAATTTTTTTCGCGATACACCCTAATAAGCATTAAGGTGCTCACAAAAAAATCAATTTTTGAATTTCTCATAATACGTGCATTGGGCTAGAAAACATGTTTTTCAACCGGTATAGCTTAATCGGATGATATTAACACTTGCCTCAAAGAGGGTGAAGTTACAAAAAACAGCTATTTTCAGCCAAAAGTTGTAATTTTTCTTCTCTAAAACCGAAACGATTCATCCTAGCAACTTTATTTTGGTCTCATTTAGTAGGAAATTTTATTCTCGTTCAAAGCAATCTCATTTTTACTAAAATTTATCCTTTTTCAGGCTAGATATACCAAAATTAGGAATTTTCATGCAAAAAGCTAAACGCATTACAATATTCAATTGCATTCATTTGCTTATTGCTGGTTTTATTTTGTAAATTAAGAAAGTCTTTTGGCGGTATTTTTAAAGTAAATGAAACAAATTTCCTACATGAAATAAAGGAAGTAAGGGGTTCAGAGGGAAAACAAAGAGGAACCATAGTTTTCTCTTAGACCATTAAGTGATCTAAGAGTTTTCTTGCCTCCCTAGGGGGTCGAAAGCCCTAATAAGGCAGAGATTTTTTAGCTATTGTTCAGCGCTGACCTCCGGGAGTAAAGAAACGTTCCGTATTTATGGATTATACAGTTTATTTCATAAGCTTTACTTGCAGTTATTTATTTTAACTATGAGTTTCAAAGACAAACTATATTATAAATTCTAGATAATATTGCTATTTCTGCTCTGAAAAGTTATTGTAAGTAGATTTCAACAAATGTACTGAAAGAACTAACATAATTTTAATGGTGCAGTCAAGATACACTATCACCAAAAATATTTGGACAATTTCAAAAATTCGAATTTTCTGCCTTCTGGAGAAATAAGAGATCAATTGTGTCTATAGCATTTGTCCCATAAAATATACGCTTCGTCTAACATTTCCCAATAAAAATTAACTCACCTATGCATTTAAAGGACTAAAGGCAGGGGGTGAAAAAAAAAAACATTCGACCAAAATTCATTGTAAACAGCTGGGAATAAGCTGTTAATTTCAGAAACTAAGTTAGAGGGTAAAAGCACCAATAGTCGGTCATTAAAGAGCTCCTTTGTTGATCTTTGTTAACCTAGAAATGTCAGTAATCGATACAACAACAAAAGCACCTCAAAACTTCAGGCTATACTTTCCCGATAGTAATTCACCAACTCTTGTGTTTCAGACATAAAAACATTTTCTTATTAAAAACCAAGCTATTGCTAATAACTAGAAAATTCTCCAGTAGTCGACCGCTGAAATCCAGTGCTTGGTCATGAATGGTCCCAGTATTCAGCCATTTCATTTTCGCTAAGTTTGTGGGATATAAGTGAATGAATTTAAGAGACATTTACTGCATATCATACTTATCCTGGTCCCATTTTTCGTGGTTCCTCTGATACTCGCCCATGCAGATAGGATGTCGTGTACTTCTTGGTACACTATATGCTTTACTTAGTTCTTCAACTGATAATCAATCATTATGAATTTTAGACAGCTATTTAGCACAGTACTCCCGAGATATTGATGGAATTTTTGTTTTAATACAGAAGATGCTGAAAAAGAAAAGCTTTATTTAAAAAACTGCACCAGAAACTACGTTTTTTTTTTTTTTGAATAACGTTTGAAAAATCTAATTTCGTTTAGGAAGGAAAATTTAAAAGAAACCTCACACAGGAATGTTCATAAATAACGTCGCACTTTTTTCCAACATACTTGGTCCTCCCTCTTTCCCCAAAACGCTATAACACTTTTTTTTTTTTTTTAAATGGGAGAAGTCACATTTCTTGTTATCTCATCCCTACAATTTTATGAACCTCATCCTTCTTCCCCTCAAAGCGTAACATCAGTTAAGGACGAACTGCCCAGAAGTTGAACGATTTTCGTTGTGGTGAGGAAACAAATGGTAAAATAACATGCTATTACACAAATATTACAGACACGTGATTCGGGCTTACGAAAACCATTTTTTTTTTAACTTCTGACGTTGAGAGCAGTTAAAAGCAACTGTTACCAAGGATACAAGAAGTGACAAAATAAACGACATTTTCTTTCATGTACACACATGTAGAGGAAACTAGGGAGACTTGACCCAACTTTTGGTTTTTAATTTTTCTTTGTACTAGTTAGTTTTCAATAAAAAAACATATAAATACTCTATTATTTTGTGCATTATTGTGACTGAAAATAATTGCGTAAATCGAAGTATAAATGGTTCAAAAAAATTATATGCCTTAAGTCTACATTTGGGTCAAGTGTCCCCAGGCCTAGGGAGACTTGACCAAATACATAGGGAGGTATGACCCACCTTATGAACTTAAGAATATTCATAAATATTGCAATCAAAACCACAGGTTTGATGGTGTTTTTAGTTTTAAGGAGTGATATTTGAAGTGGCACAACACTTTAGATGAAGTGCTACATAATTTTTCTTCACTTAATCTTATTCAACATCAGCCGAAAAGCAGAAGTCGCATGCAAAACTTTTGAGTCTGCCATATTGTATAGTAATGTCGCGAGGATTGAGCAAAGTTTTAATTTGCTTCAAATCTCATTCAGACACAGTGATAATTTCAAGTCATGAATCTACAACCATCTGATCTGTTAGAAAATTTCAGTCAAAATATCATAAATTAGTTTCTTTTACTGAGCCAACCAGATGCCTCGCCCTCTTCTTGCTCACAAAACTTGAGCTACCCAGGGGCTGGGTAGCTCATATGGGCTCATGTAGGTTTCTATAGTAACGATATAGCTCCTTAAGTAGCGTTACCTTACAAAAAGCTGGATCTTTACAATGTTTTTTAAGTAGATTCATTTTTACTAGAAACCCTTACAATTTCTAGTAAAGAAGTAGATTTTTTTTTAGTGCACCATTCGCAAGGCATGTCAGGAATCCGTAGGTAAAATATTAATGTTTTTACTGCGCTCTCTAAAGACTTACGATTATGAAGGAACATGCAAATGCAATGATATTTTTATTGAACAAGATTCCGTTACATATTTCGGAAAGAAAAAAACACAACATATGAGGTTTGTCATTTTTCTAAAATGCCAAGTTTGAGAAACTCTTTTGAATAGCTACAAACATTTCCCGAATCCCGCATCATGATGGAGTACAACAATAAATCGTCTTAAACGAATTCCATGTCTCATTCTTGAGTCGGCTTGCACTCCGTAAGCAGATTAAGTCACAAATTCAGTAAGCTGCACTCAAAAGCTCTCTGAGCATTAAGCGATTCCCGAGGAACTTTTATTCATTCAGCTAAGTTTGCCTCTAAATATAGCAAACATATTACAAGAATAGACGGCAAGTTGTCCTTTGAAATATTTCATGCTCATTTTTTTAGCAGCATCAAATTTTGTTAAAGAGAACCTATTATTAAACAGAGCTTTTTAAAAAATTCCTCTTTAGCAATATTCTTTGTAATAGATTGCTTAAAAATTCATACTTTCCCCTTTAAAAGCTTGGGAAGAGTTCCTAAACGTGTTTCCGAATCCTTTGCATAGGTTCGTCATTTTGAATTTTTCCAGGGGATAGGGGGCAAAAGGTTATGTATAATCTATGTAAAACCACGCTCACTTACGTTTTAATACATTTATTTCCCAAAGCCCCTAATCGCCCAATGGATGGGCCAGCCTTTACAATTTATTAAAATAAAATAATTTTACATTAATACACACATACTGCTACTTCTCACTTAGGGACTAAATGATATCACTTTTTTCTGCATTTCAGACCCCCTTCCCCCCCACCTTTGTCTCACATGTCCCAAGTAGCATCAACTCATCGGATTTTGCTCGGCCGATCATCGAACTCCTCGTAAACTGATCCCGTAACACACGATGACATCGTTCCGAGTAGTATCCGAGCACGGTTTTCGATGAGCTACTTTTCATCGGAAAGCGATATATTTCCGATCAACTTTCCCGATGAAAATAAGCCGAGCATCCAAAATTGATCCTAAATTCATCGGCACGGGACTGCACTGTTCGTAAATTGCTCCAAATCTCATCTTATTTCGAGCACAACTCATCGGTTTTTGCTGCTCGGATTCTGTTGGGCCGATGAGGCATATTGGAACAATTCCCGATGAGAACTCATCGAATCCGATCATCGGGCAATGAAAATTTCATCGGTTTTCGATGAGTGGCGATCATCGGCGGATGAGATTATGCTGCTTGGGGTCACTTCACCTAACCTTCAGGGCAGGCGACCAGCGATACTGCCTATGGAGACATATTTTAGGGGGTGGCAATTTTGTGATGATAACATTTAGAAAAGGAAAAAAAATAAATATAATCTGTTTCAATTGCATAAGAGTCGGGTAATTAATTCAAGCGTCACGGTCATGAGCGAATTCAAGGAAGGGTTATAAATCAGACCTCTTTGAAGGTATAATGGATATTTTAAAATTTCGATTGAAGGCCGCAAATTTTTGAAAAACTCCAAAGAGAGACCCCATCTATATCCTTCTTCCGTAGTTTCAATATGTAGCTTAACATTGCGTTTTTAAAATTTCAACCTTAAAGAATAAAAAATCTGGGAGCAGCGCTGACCTCTGTATTTTCAAAAGTTGTCAAAGATAGCCTGAAAAGGGTTTATGGGATTTTAACATTCAAAAATTTCCTGAGGTGGGTCCTAGTACCTTAGATCAAGTAATGAAGCATAATTTTAGATTTTGATTTCCACACTTATATACAACGTTACAACATTTTTCATGTGTCGATAATTTTCTCTTTTAGCAGAGTGCTTTTTGATACCCTTACAATTTTCAGAAAGTATAAAAGTCTTGGATTAAATGGCTACCAATAATTAAAAACAAATTTACATTAAAAGAGTTTCCAAATTAGCCTGTTCACCATAGCCTCTTCTAATTAAAAAAAAATTCATGTCTAGTTAAAATGGCGCAACTTAATGAATATAGAAATTTGCTCAAAGAAATTTGATGACATTTTGAAATCATTTGGGGAAACTCAGGAAAATAGGGAAAAATAATTAGTCTCTCAGAAACAGGGATTCCCGTGTGGAACAGTTTAAAATCGGATAAACAGCAAGTTGAAATTACTGATTGGTAGCTAAATACAAGGATACAATTTTTGCATATTCACAATAATTGCATTGGGCAAACACGAAGTACATTTTATTATCGTTTGAAAATGAGGAAAAGATTAGCCAACAATTTAAAAAAATCACTTGCTTAAAAACTGGAGAGGGGACTCTGCCCCTGGCTCAAGTAGGAGCCTAGTTTATAACGATGTACAAATGATTTACATGGTTATGTGACAGACAAAAGGCCCCAGACTTGTAAATCCGCTACTGGTAAAGTTTGACCACGGTGAGATGGCAACGGTCCGCTTCATTTTTAAAAGAAAGGATCAAAGAGAAAATTCATTTTTCACGAACTTTGCTCATTGAACTTTTTTTTTTCTTTTTTGCGTGAGTGATTGAAGTGGTCCGTTTCCGCTTCAAGATCGCACGCCATCTCTCCGTGATCAGGCTTTAGTGTTCAAAACTACCTACTCTTGTACAGCCGAAATATAACAAATTCTAGCTTTGTGGTTTGTGTGTACCGCTCACGGAAAAATAGATACTTAAGTCATTTTTTTCTTTTGCTCCCTCTTTATATAGGAAAGTGTTTTATGTTGTAGTACAAGGATATCGTTTACTTATTTAAGAGTGTTTCCGTAAAATGCTATAATTATTTAAGGTAAAAAAACATAATGTGCATTATGATCTAGTATGATTTAAGTAACGTGTAGTTTTCCCCAAAACTTGCTTTGGAACATTCTTTTTTTTTTTTTTTGCAATGCGTTGAAATTGTTTTGTGAAAAAGGAAAAACACAAGTACAGAGCCCTTTTGGAACATCCTATTATATTAGTCCACCTATTCAAGAAAAAAAAAGAGGCAAGCTTTCACGGTAGAAGACATAGAAGTAAATACTTCAAGTTTTGAACATAATACTTGAAGATTATTATGACCAACTGCTGTCAAAGTGTGAATGAAAAATGATTTCCCATTAAATTCGTCTAGTCATCGATGCTTTCTAAAAGCAACTGTCTGTTTCCAGACAATCATTCATTAAACGAGACGAACATTAATCAATGCATTAAGAGCCGTGTTTTCATCCACAGGAAGGTGCATCAGCAAACGAGTTCTCATTTGCCCACCAGGATAATCAATCATTTGAGGAGTCAAACATCTCCAAAGACGATTGATCTCACTTCTTGTAAGAACTTCTCCCAAAGTTGGTCCCCAGAGGATTTCAACAAATAACTAATGCTTTCCAACAATCACTACTTTTGAAGAATCTCTGTTAACGAGTTCCCATTTCGTGTCTACGCAAACAAACTTGGAAGCGTGAAAGACGTCGATGGCTTTGTGTCTGAAAATCATTCAACTTAAGCAACTAGACATGAAAACATTAGGGTGCGCAAATCATTTGAATGACAAAGCCATGACGTTTACTTGGGCGCATCCTGGAAAACTTCCAAGTGAGAAAGAATTTTAAAGGATTGAACGTCGCGTAATTACTGTAAATGATTCAATAAAAGTCACCCCAAAAGCGCAGCATAATATCCGATCACATAAAGGAAAAAACATCAACGACTCATGCAAAGGAAGATATTTACATCTTACATTAGCAAAGCGTCTTACCACACAAAATCCAAGCACTGGTAGTACGACATTACTTATAGGGAAGCCAGACACTTAGCTTCCTCCATTTCCCTGATGGATGACAATACCCATAATCAGTCCGTCAGTTAGAATAGAACTCCTTGGAAAATTAATGTACTTATTTGCATGAACGGGGTCGTGTTTTTGGCTGCTTTTCGCTATCTTTTACATTGAGTTATATACCCTTCGCGAATTTTCGGGACCTGTATCCAATAATGCCCCAGACACTAAAGCCACTTTGTAGCTGAACATACTGCATGACTAGGCGTACCATACGTCTGGAATTAGCCCGAACAGTCCAAGGTTTTTTTCTTTTTTTCTTTTTTTTTTGTCGTCCAGGGTAAAGTCCAGGATTGCAAATTATCCGCGGTATTAAGAATTTTAAGACCAGCAACAATTTTGTCTTTTAAATTTTATTATTTGAACTGAAATTGCCTGGTCAGGTCAATTTGAAGAGAGTGTACAATAAAAAGGGTCGTTCACAAGCCTATGGTATGGTATGAAAACATGCTCTATAGTTCAGGATCCCTTATAATTTTTTTCCCCTTTTTCCATCCTACTGCCAAAATTTCAACCTCTCACTCAAATAAACGACTGTTCAAAGCTCAAATAGTCCTCAAATTTTTGTCAGTTTCAAGTGTTTTCGGTTGTGCAGCAAAAAAAAAAAAAAAAAAAGTTAACATGCTTCTGGCATCATTGTGTAAAATGTAAAATTATAATTCAGTGGTTAATGATTTGGCGAGCACACCCGCTTTCCTTGGTATTTGGAAATCTTTCCTTTAAAAACCTATTTGGGGGTTCCATGACATTTTTCCCGTGCATAGATGTAGCATAGATGTCACTGTTGTTCCTCTGACGTAGTAGCTTCCGATTCCTGCTTCTTGAGGTTTTATTTATTCCTGTTCGTCTCCAGTTTTCCAGTTCATTTGACTGCCTATATCTTTGGCATGTCGACCCGTCTTTCCGTTTTTATGCACTGAAGATGGGGCTTGCATTTTACAGCCTGGAAACAGTTTGCTGAGTTTTAAACTCATTTTAAATGTATATAGGGTAAAAGCACCAGTAGTCGGCCATTTAAGAGATCTTTTGTTAATCTTGGCTAACCTAGAACTTTCAGCTATCAATACAGCAACAAAAATAAGGTAAAACTTTAGAGTGAACTTTTCTGATAGTGAATCACTTACTTACTTCAGAAATAAAAAAAAAATGTTAAAATCCAAGCTGTTGTCAACACTAGTAAATGATCCAGTAGTCGGCCACAGATTCATCTTAGCTGAAAAATAAGCAGAATCGCAATCTTGGATGACGGGCGCACCATTCAAAATGAAATGACTTATTACTAATTCAAAAAAAGTACCCAAAACTTAACTGCCACTGGTTGATGATTGAGGATAGGTACATGAATGTGTGAATGTGTCATATCTGATCTTGAATTAAAAATGTACTATTTATGACTTGTTTTATGTCATTGTGGCCGACTACTGGAGACTGGCCGACTACTGGAGCACTTACCCTATTTGTACATTTTAAAACGTTGCCTATTTTTACTCATTTCATAGTACAAAGTTTTCGACTGCTGTTTTACAATATCTTTCCCTATGCTCTTCATTTACCGCCAGCATGCCGGGTATCTGGCGGTCGAGTGCGGTTGCATTTTTTAATGCGCAGCACACTTGTATTAGAAAAAAAAATAGTGCTTTTTAAGTCATTTTTGGGCAATTTCGCGTCAAATCCATCATTTAAAAAAGTTTTAAATTTCTACTTCAAAAATTGTACGAATTGCAGAGCTGTTAAAAAACTAAAAACTTTTTACATGCACCTTCTTTTCTAATTATTGAATTAAAATTCAAAAACCATAATGAAGGCAAGAATTAAAGCTTTCCATTGATATATTACATCCCAGGTAGCACAAATAACCTTTAAACGTTTTATAAACGTTTTTAAGCGGTTGTCACAACGTTAATAACCATTTTACAACCTTTAAAAAACTAAGTGTGCTACTTGGGATGACATACGACAGGTTTCAATTTCTAACTGCCGCAAAATGGCTAAAAAATCCCTATTTTTACCAGCAAAAATGTGATACGCAGTAAAAAACGGAACCACTCTCAGCCGCCATACACCGTGGCGCGTAGCAAGAGCAAAATTAAGACTGGGCGAATAAATTTTGCGAGGCGACGAGCCCCCCCCCCCTTTTAAGATTGATTTCAGTTCAAGTTATTCAACTATTCTGTGTAAAGAAAATAAATATTAAAAAAAGAAAACTTCTCGTATTTGTTTTCAATCATAAAAATCTAATATCTTTAAACGAGCAATTCTTGTATATATATATTTCGGATCTCGGAAACGGCTCAAACAATTTTGGCAAAATTTCGTATTTAGATAAAGTTTTGGTTGTTGAGTTCATTTACATCGGCGTTTTTTCTGTAAAAACGCGAGTTTTCACAAAAAACCCGTTTTTTGGGCCTTCATGAAAATTTTGAAAAGTTTTCTTTCGCCATTTGCTTTATGATTACTATTATTGTTACTGTTTCATAGCAACCACGTTCATTATAACAATGGATTTCATATTTGATCACATCAGCGTAAATTTAAATTTTTATGATATTTGGAAAACGAGTTTTGGCAACGTTAGAATTGTGAAAGATCGATCAAATTAGAGTCGCTATATAGACAGGCCGAAGCATCAAGCTTGAATTGAACCACTTTGGATTTCATTAACTTTTACTTTCAATTTTTCATTGTTGATGAGGTAGGGTTACCAGAGTGCAGTTTTGGGCATTGGCAAGCTTTGCTAAATGTACGTGCCGCTAATCATTGCTCATGGTAAAAATTACCAAAACGCGATACTTGCCAGAAAAGACAACCATTCATCAACCGGCTGAAAAAACATAACACGCGCTGGATCCAAAGTGGTGAAACTTAATCTTGATACGTCGGCTCGCCTGTATAGGGGATTTAGATCAAATTAAAGTTATTGTGGTGTGATTTTATGGTGCGTGTCATTTAAGTAAGGTCGTGATTGTGATGTCTTGTCCAAATAAGGTTGTGTTTTTTAAAATAAATATCGGCTGTTTTAACCCTCTCGGCACCCTGGACCTCATATGAGGCTCCTACTTTTGAATTTAATTTTGGAAAAAGTAAACACTTAAAATGATTTTTTTTCACTTAGGAGCCTCATATGTGATCTACATGAATAGGTGGAGTCACTGACGGGAAAAAAAATCATTTTAAGTGTTTACTTCTTCCAAAATTGAGTTCAAAAGTAGGAGCCTCATATGAGGTCCAGGGTGCCGAGAGGGTTAAATGTGTAATTGCAACCAAGCAGGGTTGTTTGATTTCGTCCGGGGCGGAAAAAACCGCCGGAAAAAACCTGGAAAAAACCGCCCCGGACAAAATAGCATTTTGTCCATTTCGTCCATTTTGTCCACTTTAAAGAAAATGACAGTTCTTGATTAAAAAATCCAAACTTTAAAAGTAATGTTTTAAAATATTGAATTTTTTCAATGAAGTAATAGTTTTATTATCAAAATTAGCACTTATAATTATGTATACAAACAAATATTTAATAAACAGCAGATACTATAAAAATATAGTATCTGTATAAAATAAATGAATATTAACGATAAGATTTAATGCTTTGAAAGCACACATCAGCAGTAAATAATTTTAAGATGTTTATTTGTTGTGAAGGAGTTTCATTGCCAACAACAAAAGTATAAAAAAATACAAAAGTAGAAATAAAAATTTAAAAAGGTTTGAGTCTCAAAATATTAAAAACCCAGTGAAGTATTTGATGTCAAGAAGGAAAATGTTGCCATTATAAGAAATATGTTCCTGAAATAACATTAATGTATCCATAAAACAATGCTGTGTACATAAATATTTTACAATGGGGCAACATTCATTAAATCCTTAAAAAATGTAACGTAAAATGAATAATGCAGAACAAGAAAAAGGAATTTTTACATAAATGAATAAAAGTCACATTGTTAAATTTTAAAGTATATCCTATGTGCATTAGGGTGAGTCGAAAAAATCGATTTTTTTATTTAGAAATCGCATTACCTCTCAAAAGTTGTGGTTTAGTATCCACAACTTGGGAAAAATAAGAAAAAAATTCTAAGTTGACGTCTTCGGTTCGCGCATGAGGCTCAAAGTTGGAAAAAATATGTTAAAAATGGAAATTTTCAAAAGGAAAAAAGAAAAAAAAATTGTAACTTTTTATAATGCAACTCCCATAAGCTGTAAATATTTTGTGCATTTTTAATCTAAAAAAATATTTTATAGCTTTTACATACGATCATTAGTTTGCACATCAGCCTTAAATTGGGCTAAAATCGCCTACAATGTCAAATTTCGAAAATATCGATTTTTTTTATTTCGAAATCGCATTACCTCTCAAAAATTGTGGTTTGGTATCCAAAATTTGGGAAAAATAATAAAAAAAAATCTAAGTTGACTCCTTCGGTTCGTGCATGAGGCTCAAAGTTGGAAAATATATGCTAAAAATGGAAATTTTCAAAAAATAATTTGGAAAAAAAAGTAATTGTTTTCTATCGAATCTGATTTAAACTGTTAGTAGATAACATAATTTGAACCGAAAAATATACATATAACTTTTAGAAAGTACATTCTGTTTGTGCATAAGGCTCAAAGTAGGAAAAAAAAAAGTCAAAAACTGAACCAGAACGCACTACGTCGGCACTGTGCCGGTATATTTTTATTCTACAGCCGACTTGTCTAGACATTACACATATTCTAGGAGACAGTTCGAAGTCCCTGCAGTCTGCACTCCCTTTGGTTGTCACTTAATCAGCTAGACCCGCCAAATAAACAGTATCTTTAATTAGCAACTGAAAGTGGATCAAAAAGTACAGCGTGTTTAGCTTTGGGTGAGTTTTTTTTGTAACTTTATAGCATATTTTTATGCTCAAGTTTTGTTATACTGTTCTCCGTTCTCCGGCTAATAAATAATGGAACCCCGGAAAACTTCTAAACGTTTAATTGTTTGTCCGTTTTTTGGTGCGCCGAAAGGGTTAAGTCATTTTACCCACATGTAAAGATGTGTTGTTAACTTGTTTTGAAGAAAAATCGCAATCTGTAAAAGGCGAACCTTTTTCAAGGATTTCAGATTGCATATCTGCTTAAATAGAAGAAATTTACTGCAAAGCTTCTATACCAATGTACAGTGGTAATACCAATGTGCGTTCTATACCAATGTACGTATATATAGTGTACATCTACAAGAGATTGGCTTTTTAGCACAAGAACACGAAAAATTCATTGCACACTTGAAAGAAGCAACGTCAAAAAATTTAGACTTCGCTTAATCAACAAAATGATTGAGTTTTTTCTTGAAGTTCAATTTATCTTTATCACGACTAAATGACTTTCTCAAAGTGTAGTATTATGGTTATCCTTTATCAATTTTACAATACGTACATGACTGACCGTTGGTGTAGAAGCTTTGCAGTAAATTTCTTCTATGAGCTATGATATGCGATTATACAGATTGCGATTTTTCTTCAAAGCAAGCTAACAACACATCTGCACATGTGGTTAAAACATTTTGAATTAACCCTTTCGGTACACCAACAAACGGACAAATAATTAAACGTTTAGAAGTTTTCCGGGGTTCCATTATTTATTATTCGGAGAACGGAGAACAGTATAACAAAACTTGAGCATAAAAATATGCTATAAAGTTACAAAAAAAAAACTCACCCAAAGCTAAACACGCTGCACTTTTTGATTCACTTTCAGTTGCTAATTAAAGATGCTGTTTGTTTGGCGGGTCTAGCTGACTAAGTGACAACCAAAGGGAGTGCAGACTGCAGGGACTTTGAACTGTCTCCTAGAATATGTGTAATGTCTAGAAAAGTCGGCTATAGAACAAAAATATACCGGCACAGCGCCGACCTAGTGCGTTCTGGTTCAGTTCTTGACATTTTTTTTCATATCTTGAGCCTTATGCACAAACAGAATGTATGTTCAAAAAGTTATATATAATTTTTTGGGTTCAACTTATGTTATCTACTAACAATTTAAAGCAGTTTCGATAGAAAAAAAATTACTTTTTTTCAAATTATTTTTTGAAAATTTCCATTTTTAGCATATATTTTCCAACTTTGAGCCTCATGCGCGATTCGAAGACGTCAACTTAGAATTTATTTCTTATTTTTCCCAAGTTGTGGATACTAAACCACAACTTTTGAGAGGTAGTGCGAATTCGAAATAAAAAAATCGATATTTTCGAAATTTGACATTGTAGGCGATTTTAGCCCAATTTAAGGCTGATGTGCAAACTAAAGATCGTATGTGAAAGCTATAAAATATTTTTTTAGATTAAAAATGCACAAAATATTTACAGCTTATGGTATTTGCATTATAAAAAGTTACAGTTTTTTTTTCTGTTTTCTTTTTGAAAATTTCCATTTTTAACATATTTTTTCCAACTTTGAGCCTCATGCGCGAACCGAAGACGTCAACTTAGAATTTTTTTCTTATTTTTCCCAAGTTGTGGATACTAAACCACAACTTTTGAGAGGTAATGCTATTTCGAAATAAAAAAATCGATTTTTTCGACTCACCCTAATGTGCATACAGAGAAAAAAATCAGTAATCGTCAAATGCTTCATCAGTCAGTTGTTTGTCCTTAAAATTTAAGCATTACCAATTTTGATACAGTTTGTAGTCCTAGCCACTCAAACTAAACCAAAACTGTTTGACATGCACTTTTTTAGTTCAGGTTCTTGTTTAATATTTAGATCTTCAGTTTTGATTTAGTCTTTGAATTAAAATTAAACCAATATTTCCTGTAGCATCTAATGTATTTTCAAATACAAATGATATACATTTATATGTGTATTTTATTCAAACAAAATTTACCCATAGAATTTATGAGAAAGTATCATATAAAGTTTACTTTTTAAGGGATTGTAATGTGTAAAATAAATATCTAAGGTGACAGAATACTCTTTAATTTCTTTTTAAAAAATGCAAAAAATAAAAAAACTTTTTTTTTTTTCTATTTGTCTACTCTATAATAATGTAAAATTACATTTACGCTCAATAGTTTATTCACTATATTAAATTAGATTTCTTTCAACTAAAATTAGTTAAAAATCAATGGGTTAATTCTGGGCCGTAACCAGACTTTAGTTTCGGGGAGGATTTTATCAAACCTATTTCTCGTGAAATCTGTAAAGTCAATAAAATTTGATTTTATAGTCTATATACTATTGATTTTTGTTACAATGGAAGTTAAAAGGATATAAACAAGACAAATGCAAAAAAAAAAAAAAGAAAATCATTTTTTTCAATGAAGAAAAAAAAATCTGGATATGGATAGATGAGTTAACTCAGATACACGCATTCAAAGGAGTACTTTTATACTTAACTTGTACTTCAATTGTTCAATGATAATTTCATTTTTCAAATGCAGTTTCAAAGTAAATAAGAAAATCAAAAAAAATAGCAATAAAATTGTTTTTAGTGAGAACCTATGAAAAGCATTTTTGTAATAGTTTTGAAAATTTTCGGAGGGAGTTTGAACCCTAAAAATCCACCCCTAAAATACGGCCCTGGGTTAATTGCCATTCTTTTCTTTTTTGTATGATACCATTATTCTGTTTTGGGAAATAGGTAATTCAAGAGAGATACTAATTGTACATCATAACATTTTGAAACATCAAACGTATGAAAAAAATGTTTTTTTTTTTTCATTTCTTCCATTTTGTCCATTTCTTCCGGTGTCCCGGACTTTTTGCAAAAAAGTGGACGAAATGACAACCCTGCAACCAAGGGCATAAAAATGCTTTTCAAGTTTATCTAAATAAGTACTTCGAACTTTAGAAAAAACAAGATTTTACAAACCTCTTATTTTTAACCGAGCTGGGCTCGGTCGCCAGGTACTTAAAACATTATACATTAAAAAAATCTTTGAGATAAAAACATACAATATGAAATAATCTATATATATAACTAGCTGACCCAGCCACGCGTTGCTGTGGCTAAGGTATGGGTCAAACTATAATGTTTCAATAGAAACGAAAACTCTTCTACCGTTATAGAGATCAACTTTATATAAATATGAATTTGAGGTCAAAATATGAAAACAATCGAACAAAATTTCCTAAGTTTGCTAGAAACAAAAAATCAACAAAAAATGTAGCATTTTAGTACTTAGAAATATTATTTTATTTTTTAATAATGTAGATAGGGTAGATAAGTAACCAATATTATTTGTTACTTTTTGAATTATAAGCATCTTAATTTCAGTTTAACTCAACACTCCAACAACATAGATTGGACGGTTTTCCCACACGGGAGCAAGCGACCTATAGTTGCCCATGGGAAAAACATGGATTTTCTAAATCTAAACCGCAAATTGACATTGTTTGTCCTTGGGACTTATTAATGGACATGGCGAAAGCTAAACGAATGGGAAACTGTAGCCTTTTGAAGGGTATTGAAGATTCTGACGGTGTCATTGGGATACGTGGCAACAGAACTACTTTATCTTTAAACTTGCCAGTCATATCGTCGCCACCATGCTAAACTAACGAATGTGAAAATTGGCACTTTTCAGGAGAGCCAAAACACTGCATATAACTCACTTCCATCTGACGTGTTTGGTTATTTTTAATTTTTAAACTTTTATAGATACCTTTAAGTGTAAAACTAACGTTCGAAGGTATCATTTTAATAATAACTATTTGTAAAATTTGAACTTGAAAAACGAACTTGAAAAACGCGATTTTTCACATTCGTTAGTTTAGCATGGTGCCGACGATATGATTGCCTCAATAATGTTCCCGGTGATTTTTTTGATAACTAAACGCGTACCATTGCATAATCTCGGTGGATTTAAATTACGTAGAACTATGGGTAAACCAATTTTTAACCGCAGATTATGTGGTGGCATTCCAGGTATGTTTAAAGAATTTTAGCCAAGAATACAGAAAAGCTGGTAGCTAAATAGATAATTTGCAATAAAAAATATATTGCGGTCCTAAATTGAGATAAAAACTATCCTATCATTTAAGTTGGACCAAACTGAAACTGCGTGCAAAATTTGGTTAAAATCGGTTCAGTAGCTGAGGGGTCCATTGGCCACAAACACAGGGACACGTAATTTTTATATATTATAAGAAAGATTATTACTTGTTTACCGCTCTCCAGAAGCTGCCAGAACGTGTGCTTTATGTCGCTCAGCCATGGAGGTGTCAAAAAAGGCTTAGTAAAAAGGCTTAGCTGGTAGCTAAATACCTAATTTGCAATAAAAAAATATATTGCGGTCCTAAATTGAGATGAAAACTATCCTATCATTTAAGTTGGACCAAACTGAAACTGCGTGTAAAATTTGGTTAAAATCGGTTCAGTAGCTGAGGAGTACATTGGCCACAAACACAGGGACTCGTAAATTTTATATATTAAGATATCAAAGTTTGATGACTTCATAGCTTTTGGGTCAAACGCTCTCCTGGCAAATTTCCGCTACATACGGTTATGAAAATTGGTTCAAAATTAGTCCGCATACTGATAGTCTACACCTCGTTCGCCGATTTTTTAAATTCGCTCTAGATTTTTTAAATTTAATTAAAACTACCTAATTCACAGCGTATTACTCCTTTTTTACCATATGCAACATTACTTATGAATGTCAACAGTCTTAAGAGTCAAATCGTAAAAAAGAGATATATTCTCGTGATAATTGATATTATTATTCAAATGCATCATTAGTTGGTGGATGCTGATGTAGGATAAGCTTAAATCAAGAGGATTGATATGTTTTTCTGTTTCTTCCTTACGGGGTATTTTTACAAAAACATAAAACTACAAAGGAGTTTTTTGCGATTGAAGTTAAGTCAAATTCCTGTTTCCAACTTGACGCCAACGGAAAGAGATCGGATGATTTCCAATTATCGAAATCGTCGCGCAATGTATCAAAAGGTACAAAAAATGTTTTTGTTTCAAATTTTGTATTGCCTTTAATCATTTTCGTATTTTAACATAATCGTTTTTAACATTTTGGTATCGTGTATAATCTTTGCGATTTTGTTTTGGTTTTTGTTTTATTTATTGTTATCCTATTTCTTCAAAGCCAATAGAAATTACCTATCTAGCATTTGGCGATACCATGAATTATTTTGTCTCTTTAATAGATTTTTAAAAATAAGCCCGAAGCAAGGATTGAAACAAGACTAAAACTTCTATGGAAATGAAGAGTAATCAGCTGAACAATTAAATTATATCACAGAAAGTTTAAAAATGTGCACTAATTAAAAAAGAAAAAGAAGAAAGCTGCTGAGTAACGAGAATTCCTATTTAAAAACTCGCCAAATCAAATTTAACTTTCAATGCTGCATTAACGTGTAACATAATCAGCTAAATAAATACATTGAGTCATTGACAAATGATGAAAGCTTCATTAAAATGCAAAATTGGGGAAAGAAGACGATTTTTATAGCCTAACAATTTGACGACAGTTGAAAAAAAAGAAAACTGCCGAAAATCTGTCATTGAAATGAAAAGCATTCCAGAGAAGGAATTCTCCACGGTGTTTTTCAAGATATTGGTGCCACGATCATTTCAGAAATTTCATTATGTAAAAAAGAAAAAAAAAAGTCCGCCAAGCAAATTTTTGACGATCGAAAATCATCAATAGTTTTAAGGGAACTATTGTTCCAAAAGGTTGGATAACATTTTTTTTTTTTTTTGCAACCTAAATGCAAGGAAGGTACAGCAAGATTTTTGAAAGAATAAACAAAAAACAAGGACTCCTTTAAAAATATTTTTGTAAGGTATTAAATAGTGCCAAAAATGAAAACAACAATGGTAAATTTCTTGCCTATTTGGCCCGTTCCACGTTATGATAATTTCTCTGAACGTTTCACTAAAAGTAAAAACAAATCTTTAAGTAAATAAAACAGGCCCTTGACTGAAACTAAAATTTCGTTGAAATGGAAAACAATAAAAAAAAAAAAACAGGTACTCCACCGCAACTACAGATTTGGCTTTTATAGCATTTAAAGCAGTAAGTTCAGTTGGCGGTATATTGCATACTGCAAAATTTGGCGTTTCTTTTTGTTTTTGTTTCTACGCTCACGCAGTTCTTCACCCCCTCCCTAAAAAAAAACTAAATAAACCGTCAAATCTACAGTTGTGGTGGAGTTAATACGCAAGTACCAAAAAACATCGACATTGTTAAATATGGTAAATTTCGTTAAGGCTGAATGTATTCGCCATTTTAGAGTTTGAATGTGCCGCCTTGCTGTGATTTAAGATATTAGCTAAAGAGATAAAACATTGCAATTTTTTGAGGACAAAGCAGATGTCTTTTTTCTCTAACAGACTTTGGTTGAATAAATTAAAAAACAATGAATGGTGTAGTGAAATTATTTTTCTCTTTGGGAGGGTCCCCCCCCCCCTTAAAACACGTTTATGCCATCCCACAAAAACTACACTAGTCTATTCCTAACTGGGCCCCTAAAATCCGACTAGGCAATCCTAGGGGTCTAGTCTCTGCCCAATACGTAAACATTCTCCGCATTCAAAACCAACCAGTGACGTCATTTTAACGTATGTAGCGAGACCCGCTAGTCTCTACCCTTTTTTTCCGCACGCAAAATAAGAACTCTAAAATGAAACCATACGGAAAATTTACGCCGTCTTCTTCCTGGCGGAAAACCCTTTTGCGTACTTAAAAACCAAGATGAATGCAGCGTTTGATTATCAACTAAAAGACGTTGAAAGATTGGAAAAGATAGAAATTTGTTTAAAGACCAATTCAATGCCTTCGAGCTTTCAGATCGCAGATTTGTTAAACTTTTCAGGTTAACAAAAAATTTAGCGATTGATCTCACGGAAGATATTAAAGATAGTTTTCCCGCCGGAGGACTACCAGCTCACTTGCGGGTAAATACTTTCTTCATCATTTTGCAAACAAAACATCATTTTTAATGCTTTCCGTTCATTTATAGAGTAGTAGCAAATTTTGTTCGCGCCTTACGAAAATTGCTGTTTATTTTTTTGCACAGGTTCCTTTTATTCAACCATATTAAATCAACCAAAAAACGAAAGAAATATCGACCGGGCGGTTTTGGATTTTCATGTAACTTTCGGGAATACAACCCTCTAATATATATATATATATATATATATATATATATATATATATATATATATATATATATATATATATATATATATATACACACACACACACACTAGGTGGCCAAAAGTATCCGGACACTTTCGAAAATTCACATTTTTACATATAGCTCGAAAAATAAGTGATCAATTGTTCTTTAACTTTAGTCATACAAAATATAGGCTTCACCGAACATTTCTAAATTGAAATTAAATTACCCTTGCATTTGGGGGACGACAAGGGGGGTTGAAAGTAAAACCGCTTTTTGACCATAACTCTTAGAAAATAGCTCAGAATAAGCTATAAATTTCAGTAATTAATTAGCATACTATGTCTAATTACTGTACAAATTTTTATGAACGTACCACTCTTACTTCCGAAGATATGAAACATTTTTTAAAAAACGGCAATTTTATTTGAAGGGTTTTTGCTCATAACACGCAGAGTTTTTGATCAAACCTTATCAAAACTTCAGGAAAAATGACAAAATACAAGAGAAAGAACATACTAAAACGGTAAATAAAAATATTAAAAATCCGATGAGATATGAACGTTAAAAGGAAATAATTTTTCACGGCACATGCGCGAACGACAGAAATTTATAACTACAAAAATATTGTAGCCTGGTTTATACTGCATCTTATAAAAAAAGTTCCAGTTGAATATCGTAAAAATTGAAAAAGATATCAGCGATCTAGTGAGCTGTAATTCATTCATTCGCAGACAATACATAAATGGCAAGGGGTTCTCCACAAATAGTGTGGTAACAATTGAGCATTTTCTTCAATGTTAAATTGTATACAGTTTGAAAATTTATATTCGGCATAGAAGTCACATTTCGCCTATTCGGCCAAAAAGACCTTATACGTAGGTGGCCAAAAGTATCCGGACACCCCCTGAAACGTTGGTTTTGAACGATGACGCAATAACCTTTAATTTAAAAATAGCTCTTTGTGGACAGACCCTCACTTTTTATGTATTGTCTGCGAATGAATGAAATACAGCTCACTAGATCGCTGATATCTTTTTCAATTTTCATGATATTCAACTGGAACTTTTTTTATAAGATGAAGTATAAATCAGAGTACAATATTTTTGTAGTTATAAATTTCTGTCGTTCGCGCATGCGCCGTGAAAAAATATTTCCTTTTAACGTTCATATCTCATCGGATTTTTAATATTTTTATTTACCGTTTTAGTATGTTCTTTCTCTTGTATTTTGTCATTTTTCCTGAAGTTTTGATAAGGTTTGATCAAAAACTCTGCGTGTTATGAGCAAAAACCCTTCAAATAAAATTGCCATTTTTTAAAAAATGTTTCATATCTTCGGAAGTAAGAGTGGTACGTTCATAAAAATTTGTACAGTAATTATACATAGTATGCTAATTAATTACTGAAATTTATAGCTTATTCCGAGCTATTTTCGAAGAGTTATGGTCAAAAAGCGGTTTTACTTTCAACCCCCTTCTTGTCGTCCCCCAAATGCAAGGGTAATTTAATTTCAACTTGGAAATGTTCGGTGAAGCCTATATTTTGTATGACTAAAGTTAAAGAACAATTGATCACTTATTTCTCGAGCTTTTTGTAAAAATGTGAATTTTTGAAAGTGTCCGGATACTTTTGGCCACCTAGTGTGTATATATATATATATATATATATATATATATATATATATATATATATATATATATATATATAATATATATATATATATATATCTATATATATATATATATTAAAAAATCTATTATTCATAATTAATCAGTAATTAATTTCTGAAATTCGTTAAAAAACACTTTTTTTTCTTGCTGGCAGTGTTGTAAAAAATTATAACTCAAGTTCTATGAGAGGTACAGAGTTGCATATTAGCTCATTTTAATAACAATTATATGCGCTTTAATTTTATATGTAACGACAATATTTCGAGGAAAGATTTTCTCACAAAAATAATAAATAAATGACACAGTGTCAATTAAAAATTATGAACTTTTAATATATCAATAGACCTCTAAAATGTTCTGATTGGCCCACAAAGAAATTAACAGTAATAGCAAATATTGCAGGATAATTTTTGTAAAATATTTGCTTTAAAATGTTACAACTGAAGTATATTTAGAGATTTTTTTTTTTCATTTTATTGAAGTAAATATACTGAATAGAGAAATGGGGTTGAAACCCAGGGAGACCCATGTTCCTGTGGGCTGAATCAACAATTGTCAGGGCCCGACTAACTAAAAGTGAGGCCTAAGGTCGACAATACTTTAGAAGCCCTCTGTGCTCAGCCTTTTCAAGTCACCAAAAAAAATCTTTTTCGCAGTGGCGATACAGGAGGGGGGGATAATTTAATAATACTCTATAAATGGACACAAAGCATTAAAAATGATGTTTTGTTTGCAAAATAATGAAGAAAGTATTTATCCCCCCCCCCCAAGCTCAATGGCGCGAATTCCCCCCCCCCCCAAAAAAAAATTTTTTTTTCACAACCCTCTTGTGCTTTTTTTTTTCCTCTTTTTTATTTTTTTTCTAATATTATTTATTTTTTTTTAAATTATAACTATTATTTTTTCATGAATTAACTTTTTAAAAGTACTAATTATGCGCAGAATATAATCGCTTTTTTTCTCTTCCACACATTCCAAGCACACCCACACACATACGAAAAAAATTATAATTTAAATAAAAAAACTAAATTAATAAATAATTTAAATAAATAAATCAGTTAAAAAAATCCCCCCCCCAAAAAAAAAAAAAAAAATTGTTGGCGCAACTTGCGCTATAATCCTCCCAGTAGGCACCCCTGAGGAGGGCGATTTTTGGAGATCATTGTATGGAGCTATGCTAGGCCCTATGCAGTATGTCTAGCCCTGATACTGCTTTTTTATATCCATTTTAGCTCAAGGGTTTTATAGCTAATTCTCAAGAAATAAATCTTTTTTACTTAACATAAAATGAACTAAATAAGAGAAGTTCTAATTAAGTATCAAAAGAAATTGATTTTATTTTTCAATTTATGAATCGTTATTTTTTTCTTAAAAATACATAATTCTTCAATGCTGTGCATCAGTTTTTAAAAAATTAGGGGCCCCTTAGGAAGATGAGGCACAGTACCAGGCCTAGATGGCCTGTGCCATAATCAGGCCCTGGCAATTGTGTTAATTAGGGCCTGTAGTACTTGTTTTTAATTCCATATCCAGCACAAAAATATTTTAAATTAGATTCTGAAACATATTGTAGTGTTATACATATTCAGGAGCCCCGAAGGGAGGTCATGAGAGGTCACTAGGACCCAGAAGTTTTCCTCATTCGGCAAGCAACTGACAAGTCGGCAAATTCAGGAACAGTATTACTTTTTTTGAGCAGCTGCAATATCTTCCTGTTTTTACATAATTTTGCCTTTGAAAATAAGAAGACCCGATTTATAAAACTCAATTCGGCTGTTGTCAAATGACCATCATGCTTTAAATTGTGATAGATGCAATATTCTATGATATGTCATACAGTTAATACGCTTTAATCTGTATATATGTTAACAATAATTTATAAATCATGAAATCAATTGTTTTGACTGTTCAAAATACAATCCCGCTGTTATTTATCGAAATTCCAATATTTGTCAATGATTTTTTTAGTGACACCCATTGTCTTTTCTCATAAGTAAAAGTATAAGGTCTGTGTGTATGCAAACAATGGAAAACAAAAGTAAAAGCGTTGTCTGCCGAGCATTGCCAAGTCAACGATTACGATACGCTCCGATTGTAACGCTAATTTTCGATTGACTGATTTGGATCGGAATAAAGGCGTAGCTAAAAATTTTTAAGTACGTTCGTAAACACGTCGAATGCAAAGCTGTTACAATGTTATACAAGCTGTTTTTGGACCTCAAAAACGCTAAAAAACGTCAAAAAAGCCTTGTTTTGAGGGCCTTCACTGACCTTACGGAAACAACTTACCACAAATTTAACATTCATTTTGTAAAGTTTCAACCTTCTATATTCCATATACAAAAAGAAAATTGGAGTTTAACAGTTCCTAGTAAGAGTTTTGGCTCACAGCAACTTTCATGTCTTGAAAATCCGCTTAATTTTTGATGCCGCACTTCCACTTTTAGGGGTGCATACAGTGGCGTAGCTACACCTTTTGCCGCCCGGGGCGTATCTTCAATTTGCCGCCCCCCTTTATTTAAACGTACATAGACTGTTTATTATTTAGTATTAGCAACGAAGAGTGATGGAAAATCGTACTCTTGGGTCAACATTTTAATCTAGTAGCAGGATCATTGCTCACCTACGATTTTCATCTCAAAAGATAATCATACGCAAAAAAAAACAACTAGATTTTGAAAAAAATTCTAAAAAGTAATAATAAAAAATTCGCTATAACAACTTTATCAACGAAATCTTCAGAACAGGATCTCCAGGAAAAGGAAATTAAATTTATTAGCAAGTCAAAGATCAGAGTTCATGGTTTATACATCGTTTAAAAAATCACAAAGCATTTTTCTTCATGAAAATACTTCCTTGTACTAACAACAGCAGTACATGTATAAAAGACATTTCTAGAAATTCAAGTTGGTTCACTTTTAAAACACGAACAACATTAAAAACATTAAATGAGCATAGCAAGTAGTTTTAATCCATCCATTATATTAAAATTATATCGCACATCTTTTAATTAGTGAACATGAATACATGTCATTGTTTATAAATTAAATGTTCTTCAATTATGAATTTAAAAATACATTTTTTATCTAAGTCAGAACTTATGGTTCTTATACTTAAGTAAATAAAGTATAATATGTATGTATATAGTATGAGAAAATATAAATAAGTATGAGAAAATATCCTGATGAACAAAGCGCTCCAGCAATCTACATAATTATGATGAATGCAATGGGAACATTAGATATTTTTAGTATATATGAGAGAAATAAATATGAAATAAGTATAGTAATCAATAAGTAAGCCTTTTGTCACACTGATTCCCGATTTTTGCAAGCTCAGAATTTTAATTAAAAATCAAAACTATGCTAAATATATTTAAAAATGGAAACTGAATAAAAGAAAAATATTTCTTCACATTACACTTACTAAATGAGAAATAAACGTGAAATAAGTGTAGCAAGGAAAGTTTTAAAAATTATACTGAATTCTGAGTGTCTACATGTCAATGCCACTCTATAACTTTGCTTGGTTTTTATTTTTTTCCGTAACGTCTGTACCTTGTTGCAGTCCCAATATTGCTTGGTTGTTATGAAAATTTATCCTTTTCTCTTTATTGCGAACCCGATACTTGAGGACGTCTGTGTCCCGATGGCGCCCTATGTATTTGCTTTGCAATTTTTTGGTTTTTTGCTCTTTTGTCTCATTTTGGCGCCCCCTTAAAAGTGCCACCCGGGGCGGACTGCCCCCCACGCCCCTCCCTAAATACGCCACTGGGTGCATAAAAACTAAACAACTCAACTTTAGAGCAAAATATTCTGGATTTGGTCTTTCAATAAGATAAACATTTGGTAATTTTTGGGAGAAAATCTGAGAGGTCATGAATCACCTCATAATGCTAGGCGTGACAGTTTCTCAGATTCTTGCTCTTAATTTAGGTACTTTTTTTTTTGTTAAATTCAAAAATTTGCTTATTTATTGCCTTTGAGCCGGAACAGAGTTCGCCGGGTCGAGAAGAGAGAAAAAAAGCGATTATATTCTGCGCATAGACTTTTAAAAAGTTAATATATGAATAAATAAATAAATATTAGAAGAAAAAAATAAAAAGGAGGAAAAAAAAGCACGAGGGTTGTGAAAAAATTTTTTTTTGGGGGGGTAGGGGGATTCGCGCTATTGAGCCTTGGGTGGGTGGAGGGGGGGAATGGGTAAATACTTTCTTCATTATTTTGCAAACAAAACATCATTTTTAATGCTTTACGTCTATTTATAGAGTATTATTAAATTATCCTCCCCCCCCCTTATATCGCAGTGGCGATACAAGGGGGCCAGGGGGCTGGCCCCCTTGTATCGCCACAGCGAAAAATATTTTTTTTTTTGTGACTTGAAAAGGCAGAGTACAGAAGGGGGCCTCTAAAGTATTGTCGGCCTTGGGCCTCATTTTTAGTTAGTCGGGCCCTGACAATTGTTGATTGAGCCCACGGTTCCATGGGTTTCAACCCCATTTTTCTATTCAGTATATTTACTTCAATAAAATGAAAAAAAAAATCTCTAAATATACTTCTATTGTAACATTTTAAAGCAAATATTTTACAAAAATTATCCTACAATATTTGCTATTACTGTTAATTTCTTTGTGGGCCACTCAGAACATTTTAGAGGTCTATTGATACATTAAAAGTTTCTTTTTTTTTTCGGAATTTTTAATTGACACTCATTTATTTTTTTTGTGATAAAATATATACGCTTATGCGCGGCACCCAAAATGAGCCTTCATTTGTTTCTTTCTGTTATCAACGATCAGCGTACTTCAGGCGTTTAGGCAATAGGCATCCTTCGTCATTCGACAGTTTCGTTGTCTACGCTATTTGCTTACTTGTTTCTAGCGTTTGACATTGTCATATTTTATCAGGATAAAACGCTTATAACGCTTTTATGTGGCGGAAAATGAGCCTTTAATTGTTTCTTTCCATTGGATAAGATCAGTTTAGTTATAAATCTCGATCGAACGTCTAGGCCGTCCATCGTCACCTTTCGATGAGCCTTTGTTTCTTTCCATTGGCAACGATCCGCTTATATACGATCGCTGTTTATGCTCTTGCCTAAGGAGCTTTCTGATATTAGAATGAGTATTTTAAGCACAAAATTTAATGTACAAGTTGCATGTAAAAGTAATTGTCCTCTAGTCCTCTTCAATTGTATGAAAATCAAAAATGGTTTTTAAAATATTTGAAAAAAAAAAAAAAAAAAAAAAAAAAAAAAAAAAAAAAAAAAAAGTCTTTTTAAATACAAATAAAGCTAGACAAATATTGTTGGGCCCGTTGAACGAGCGTAGAAAGCTCCGATTTCGAAGCAATCCTAAAGAACTGAGTACGCAGTTCGGGGGGGGGGGGGTGAGCAGGGGTCGGTAACCCCTGCGTAACTGGAAAAGAATCCTTTGTAAAGAAATGTTCTATCTAGTCTAAAAAGCTCAGAAATTGTGAAACATTACGAAACAGCGTAAAAATGAAAGATGTTCGAATACCATCTTTCATTAAAAGTAGAAAACTGAAATTTTCGGACAAATTTTATGCATAAATGCAAAAAAAGTGAATTGATGTAGAAGTTATTATTGAAATTTCTAGCTGACCCGAGCACTTGACAGCGGGAATGCAAAAACTTTCAAGTTTTTTTTCTGAAAAAACAAAACAAAAATGCGATTTTTTATATTTTTCGCTGATGGTGAAAAAAATGCTGTTTGATGTTTGATGAAATATTACTAAATTTATTCCGCACACATTAAATAAATAAATGAAAAAAAAGGGAAACACATTTGAGTAATAATATATACGATGAGAGAAAGTTGGAAAAACCTATTAAAATGGACATTTCTAGTAGGATTCGTTCTCATTATAAGTACGTCGCTCTATCCAACCGCACCATTGCGGCTAAGTTTTCGAAGTTTCATTGAAGTAATGCAATAAAAACTGAAAAAAAAAATTTTTTGACTGGGTCTATTTTTCGTCCTTAGTCTTTCAAATGAGGGGTAAGTCGGTTTTATAAAGGAATAAGGAAAATCTGGCGTGCTAACCGATAACAGGCTAAAGAATTAATATACAAGAACAATTATGAGGAATATTTCGATTGCTGCGAGAGGTACTTTTACTTTCAACAGTTTAACAGATCCACAATTTCAAAATTTTTTGATCTAATTGAGGCAAAACATCCTGTAGTATTTAGTGTTGATGCACCGGTCCACGTCACAAGAAAACGTGCGTAAAATATATATATATTTCTTTTAATTGCAAAAGCACTTGATTTTATATCATAGAACTTCGTGTATGGCAGACACATGAGATTGGAGCTCAAAAATGAATTAGAATTAGGGATGCACCGATTAATCGGCAGTACCGATTAATCGACCATAATCGGCCACTTTACTGATTATTAATAATCTGCAAAATCGGGCCGATTAATCGGCGGCAAAAAATATTTTTTAAATATTATTTTTTAAAGTAAACCATTACTATGAAATTATGGTGAACAATTTTATTAACGGTAATAATAATCCTCACCGGGTGTAAAGTTTTTAATACATTATTTCTCCTACTTTGAATAAAAATACACATAGTTAATGTAGCAACACTTTTCATGCGTCGATACTTTTCTCCTTGCTTTTAGATAATCTTCAATTTTCACAAAGAATAAAAGTCTTGAATTTACATAGCTACTAATAATTGAAAAATTGAAACTGAAAGAACTTCAAAATTGGATTGCTCACCACACAGACTCCCCTCCTTTTTTTTTTTTTTGAATTTTCATGTCTAGTTTACATAATTAGCAATGTGTTAATGCAATATTATTGACAATAATATGAAAATTAGTTCAGAGAAATTTGATAAAATTTTGAAATTATTTTAGGAAAATTAGGAAAATGGAAGAAAAAATGAGGAACTATTTCAAAAGTTAGAATTGTAAAAAAAAAACGAAGAAAAAAGTGTAACGGTGAAATTGGTAGTACTGAAAACAACCATTTTAATCATTAATCGGCTTGACCGATTAATCGGCCGATTATCAACTGCCGATTAATCGGTAATCGTCCAATTTGCTTATCGGTGCATCCCTAATTAGAATAAACAATGATAAATTCAGAAACAAATTTATCAACGCTAAAACAATTAAAAAACCACGACTTACAGGAACGAACATATATATAAACAGATGAGCTGTAATATTTTTCATACAATATAGAAAGCGAAATAGAGGTAGCAGCGGCGTATTTCTCGGGTCGCATCTACAAGGGGCCCCCACTATCATAGGGCCCAAAAGGTGATATCCGCCAAATCTTTTTTGGCCCCCATGATTGTAGGAAGGGCTTTCCTCTATCCTTAAAAGATCGGATTAATTATCGGATAGTAATTGCGTAAGACACTCAAAACTGCTTCTTTTAATTGTATAGGTGCATATTTCAGAACAATAAAATACCGCAAAATTCAACTATCAATGCGCCTCACCTATTCTAACCAGAAATTAATATTTTCAGTTTTCATAAGCTTCCTGGTTAAAATAAGTCCAAGAACATCTTTTCATGGAGGGAAGATTTACTTTCGAAATCTATAATCCTGGTTGCAAAAGCTTCCACAGTCGCGGTTTTCCGTCAAATAAAATAAATAAATGCTTTGAGGCGGGCAAGAAATTTATTTTTAATGATTTATTTCGCATGCTGAAATTTCTTGATCCGTTTCAGACCACACAAGGGCATTGTGCTTCGGCAGCCGAAGGAATTTCAGATTTAAAATGATTACATATAGCCCCTTCCCGCTCAGCACATCTAGCTGAAAGCACCTGATTTTAATGACCCTCAGCAAAGAAATTGCTAAACCTGTAATCAGAACTCAAATTCAGACAGAAAATTAAAGGAAGCGGTCCACTTTCCCCTCTTTCTCCAAATCAAATATTAAAATGAATTATTTAAAGGATAGAGATAGGAAATTAAAACTTAAGCTTTTAAGTTACCGCTCGCGTTAGATTTTATTCAAACGCCGCATACATATCGCAACCCTGCAGACAACGTGCACTTTTTGGGCGGCTCCATAACAGCAATATCCTAAAGCTGCCTACCATTTTATTTTTTTAATTTAGTATTTCTTATTTCAATTGCTTACGATTTTAACTAATAAAAAACTCCAACTAGCACAATGTAGATGGGTGATTCTCAAAAATTCTAACAATATCATGTCTCCCAAGAATAACACAAAAATTACTTTACCTAGAAAGTTTTTTATTTTTTTTATTTGTCAGAAATACTTTTTCCGATGTTATCCCACTCAAATTAAAACAATCTTTCATTTAATTTTTCCAAAATTTTTTTTGAATAACCCAAAAGTCACTCTTTTTGCGTGTCCCAACCTAATTCTCAAATGTGCTTAAATTACACTCACGGAAAAAGAAATCCCAACACCAAGAAAAATTATTGTAGAGCAATGTAATTTGGGTAAAGTAAATGTCTCGTTAACATGTTTAATTAAATGTACAAGATCATTGGATAACTTAAGCTTAAGACAATGATGTGCAAATATGAAATTATGTTACATTAATAGCCGGTGTAACCTCCAAAATTTTGAAGGCAAGCCAGCATGCATTGTGTCATACAAGTGCCGAATGTCACTTTGTGGTATGGAGTACCATGCTTGTTGCACTTGTTGTGTCAATACTAGGACCGTCATTGCTGACTGTGGATGATGCTCGAGGTGCCGTCCAATGATATCCCATACGTTATCAATTGGAGACAGACCTGGTGATTTTGCAGGTCATGGTAACATGTCAGCACTCTGTAGAGCACATTGCGTTACAGCAGCGATGTGAGGGCGAGCTATATCCTGTTGGAAAACTCCCCCTTGAATGCTACTCATGAAGGGCTGCACTATAGGTTGAATTACCAGACTGACGACAAATTTGCAGTCAGTGTTTGGGATAACCACAAGAGTGCTCCTGCTGCACAGGAAATTGCTCCGAGACCATGACTCTAGGTTTAGGTCCCGTGTGTCTAGGATGCAGACAGCTCGGAAGCAACCAGTCCCGGGCCTCATTCTGACCAACATACAGCCCATCACTGGCACCAAGGCAGCATCTGTTTTCATCAGAAATTACAACAGATCTGCATTCCGACCTTCAGTGAGCTCCGTCTTGTCACCACTGCCGTCGCAAACGGCAATGGTTTGCAGTCAATGGAATGCAGGCTACAGGCGACCTGGATCGGAGCTGTTCTTGAAGTAAGAGATTTCTTACCGTTCTTTGGATCACAGCGGCACCTACTGCAGCTCGAATGTCAGCCGCAGATGCAGTACGATGCGCCACAGACGTACGCAGGATTCTGCGATCTTCCTTCTCAGTCGTGCCACGTGGTCACTCGAAACTCGATCTTCTTGAGGTAGTACCATTCCTTGCCCATAGCTTCCAATAATCATGCATGGTGGAAACATTCCCACCCAAGTCTTTCTGCTATATCGTGAAATGAAAATCCACCTTCTCGTAGCCAAATTGTACGACCTCGTTTAAACTCGGTGAGCTGTTGATAATGGCTTCTTCGTCTTCTTAAAGGCATTCCTGGCTAACATGAACGCAATGCGCCAAATTTTACGGAAAAATAGTGCTCACGAGCTTTACAAACACTTTTAAGACAAGCCATATTTGCATGTTCTGACGTGCTGAGTGACGCCAGCTGCGCCTCACTTATGCACGGAGAGCGAAATTTCAAGCGATGTCATCTTTCAGTTGTTTAAACACGCCTACCAAATTTCGTTTATCTAACGCAAGTCTTCCTTAGTGCTGGGATTTTTTTTTCCGTCAGTGTATTTAAAAATTTTACATGAATAATTCACAAGTTTAACCCATTAATGACTGACTTTTTTTTACCAAAGATATTTTGTATACTGGTTACAAATGGTGTTTAATGGACAGGAAAAAAAAAATATCATGTAAAAAATAATTGTTTTATTTAAGAAAGAAAAATTGTCCCTAAAAAGGGACGCTAGGCACCAGAGGGTACATACTTTTTTTTACCATTTTTTTTTCTGTCTTCGATATAATATTTAAAAAGACATTTTATAAGAAGAAATAAAAGCAGCAATTAACATAAACTGGGAAGTAGATTCAGAGAACAAGGAAATATTGGTGTGTTGAGTATAAAAGTCAGCAAAACATTTGTTGTGCAAACCTACATTGCATTTGCTGCATTTCCGATAAGCTTTTTTACTTCAATGGGCACATATTATCTGAGTCTTATTTAAAGCAAAATAACGACTTTCCCCATAATATCTATATCAATCTGGTACTCTTGAGCTCAATGCATTCTGTACAGCGGCTTCTAAAATAAAAATGAAGAACGACAACCACAACCTTTTAGATTGGATCAAAAACCGGTAACTCCTGATATTTTGATGCATGGGATCTGTTCCCCCATGCAACGATTGTACTGAGCAACCATATTTGGCTCATCAATTTCAATTACTTTCTTTTCGCTATTGGACATTCGCTTAGCCTTTGCTATAGGATAAACTCCATGAAGATTCGATGCAATAGTTACGACATTGGTATTATTCCACCGAACCAACGTAATATTTTACCTGTCATCGACTGTTTTTCAAAACTTCCTCTCTTTTCTTGTTTGAACAACGTTACTTTAGTTAATGGGCATTTTTCAATTCGATTCTTGCACAAAACTTTTGAGACAAATTATCAAGTAGGAGCGCAAGAGAAGTAAATAAATTGTTACAGTAGAAATCGAAATTGCCATGCTCAGGGAATTCTGAAATTAAATCGGCAACCACTAACCCTCCCCGCCCCCCTTCCCAAACAACAAACGCATATGTAATCCTTGAATTCTTCATCAAGGTGAAGTGCTAAGCTTCTGAAACAGTTTAGGGCTTCTTTAACAGACTAAACAATAAAAAGCGCTTAAATGCATTATGAAAAAGTAATTTAGGGTCATTCCATAGTGACTAACGTAACATTCAGCGCTGATTTTGTAACTGTTTACTTGTAACTTAAAGGATAAAAAATATTTTTTAGTTATGCTGGTGGATTTACAATGTACATGGTATCTATGTATCATTTCTGCTAAGAATTTGAGACAAAATTACTGACAGTAGATACTTTTTCAACCAAAATAGCAGTGTAACTAACGTAACATTTTTGCAACCCTGAAAATTAATGCTCATGTTGTGAGGCAAAAATTTCTCAAAGTTAAGCAAGTGTTAAAAGTTGAATGATATATTTGAAAACATAAAACACATTTATTAAATCTAAATTTTTTTGTGTTTTAAGTGTCACTTTTACTCAAGATGGAGTGTGACTAACGTGACGTGACTAACGTAACCATCGAATAATAAGCAGTATAGACACACTACAAACTATTTATTATGGCTAATCTCAGTGATAATTACAATATTTTTTCAATTTTTCAAACTTCTTACGTTGTATAATTTTTATTTATGTATTTATTCATTTATTTTTTGATACTTTTTTTCACTTCGGTATTTTTTTCTCTTCGGCTGAGGTTGACATTTTTATGGAATGACCCATTAAGTACAACAAATAATTAGTGTTTTGAAGAATTACATTTTTGAAATAGTTTTCTTTCAAAATTTAACCTGAGTATTTTTCGTAATTTAAAAATAAATAAAATAATAGTAAATGATAAAATATTTAAGAAAATTGTAATTAAACTTATACATTAATTAATTTAATGAAATTAGATTTAAATAAAAAATATTATCTACTTTTCAGTCTAAAAACATTTACTAAATTTATTAAATTTCAGATAAATTATAGATTCTAAGAAGGAAATCAGACACGGTTAAACAATGCAGCCTTTGGTGCCTAGCGTCCCTTTTTAGGGACGTTCTTAAATTGCTATAAAATCCATAAAAAAATTAAAATTTATAAAATTGCAAAAAAAAAAGGTAAACTAAAACATCGATCAAAGTAGCACATATATCATATCAAGCACAGACAGATTTACTTGTCAATAATTTTAAAACTTAGCTTTTTGTTCTTGAGATTGTGAACGATGTAATTCTTGGCAAAGATCATAATCAAACGGCTACAGAACACACTTTACAATGGTTATATGCTGAAATCTATTAATAATGAATTGAAACAATACCAGAGTAATAATTGATCGCAATATTTTTTTTTTTAATGTTCATTTTTGGAAAATTTAGACCCACTTTTTGGACCGTCCCTAAAAAAGGACGCTAGGCATTAATGGGTTAATTTGTAATACGGAGTTGTGCACATGTAAGAGAGTATTATTTTAGTTCATTTTACTGATTAAATAAACAAGGTAAATTTTTTAAGTTTGTCCCAAGGTAACCTCTAGTATCTACGGAAAGAGACATAAAAGTTTGTCCAACTATGGAAAACTGAACATGCTAGAATTGACGAACAAACTGTTAGTTTCTAGCTTGAAAAACTAACTTGTATTTAATAAAAAAAAAACTAAGAAAATATTCAAAAAGTGTGGTGTCTGTTATTCCAACTAATTATGTTAAGTTTTAAAGATGCAATGAATATTAAAGAAGAAAACATCGAAGAGTCTTCTACTTGAATTGGCATAGGAATCATTATTATCGTCATCTCCAATATGTATAAAATCTTGACTATCTTATTTTATGAAGCAAAAAAATAATTGCATTTGAAATACTTTTGCAAATTTATCATAGTCACTGCGAGTCGGTAAAAAGAAAAACCTTCAATTTGAAGCGGTAAATTTGCCACCTGGAGTTGGGCGTCAAATGAAAACTTTTGGTCTCAAAAATGCGACGAACGACCATGTCGGCGGCAATATGCAAATGCGCCACCGGCAGAGGGCGTATGTTCAAAAGACTAAAGAACAGTAACATGTTTACTCGTAGTACAGATTAGGGTTGGCAAAAACCCAGGTTTTTCTACAAAAACTCAACCCACCCGGGTTTTTGTGGGTTTTTCTGGTTTTTTGTATTAAAATTTTATTTCTTATGCGGGTATTGATATATAATGTATGCATTCCTTCAAATAAAAATATATTTATTAAGTTAAAGTTCTGAATTGCATTTAATCAATGTCAATCAATTAATAATTAATATTATTAACAATATCAATTAATAATATCATCAACCAAATTGTAATATTTAATGTGTATATTTAAGAAGCTTTGGACAATGGTTTCAGCTATAAACTTTTATCACTTGTCTTTTACGAAATAGAAGAACTGTTGCAAATGGGCTTTCCTATAAATTCAGGAATATTTAGGGGGTGAAAGTTTCAAAAACTTAAATTTATACCATTAAAAAATTAAAACCATTTGCACTTGTTTATTAATAGAAATAATCATCTTTTCTCATTAAGTAGCCTGCTTCAATATCTAGTCATAAACATTTGCATGTTTTTTATAAGGCATATCTCAATGATAGGTGTGTTTCTGAGATAAGGGAAGTGTCTCCCCCCCCCCCTTCTTATTTTCAAAACCAAAACTGATTAATTTCAGATGGGGAGTGGGGACGCTTGATTTTTTTTTTTTTTTTTTTTTTGAATAATCTTAAGAAAAAACTAGGTTAACATTAGAACTTTGCAAGAATTATAAATTTATTAATAAATGCTTGTCATAATATTTTAGTAGTAATAAACTGCATGGGGACGCATTTTCTTTTTTTTTTTAAATCAAAGAAAAGGTTTGGTGCTTAAAGTCAGTGGTATGGTACCTCTATAATATAGCACTTGAAAATCATCATATACTAAATGCAGTAGGGTTAGAAGAAATGAAGAGCAAAACTTTATTTTTCTTGCTCCAGAATAAGAAAAAATTGCAGTATTTTATCATTTGACTTCTGTGTTGAATCAAAATTATCATAAAACATTAATTAAGCAATTTTTTCCATCTACGAGAAGTTAATCAATGGTGCATTTTCAATTTATTTTAAAATTTGAAATTTGCTATCAAAAAATAAGTAATGATAATAATAAGTATTTTGCAACAAAAAGTAGTATCATAGCTAGGAAAATTTTCTGGACGATGACTTGAAAATTGAAGAAATAATAATTTTATAAAATAAATAATTACTAAGAAAAATTCTCAAATAAACCTGATTTCTTACTTATTTTTTATGTATAATTTAGATGAGATATTATTGACTATATTTGTTGATAACTTAGAAATTAACAAAAACCCACTTTTGACAAAAACCCGGGTGGCTTTTTGCTGGTGGATCCGCCCAGAAAAACCCGGGCGGGTTTTTCTGGGCTGGGCCCACCTTTGCCAACCCTGGTACAGATCGGTCAGGTTATCAGCTAAACGGCAAGCGCCGTATCTGTTCCTTTGAACCAAGCTGGTTCACTTCTATTTAATTATATGTAAATCTGCAAGTAAATATTTAATTCGATAAAAAAAAATTTTAAGAATGAAATTAGCTTTCATTTGCCTTTAACTCTACACTCAACAGACTACTTAACTGAAGATACGGACAGCTTTTAAGTCGAAAGGTTCTTTTTGTGGCTTAGAGGTCCAATGTTTCGTGCTCATCAATCATCGGTATTAAGGATACTCTGATTGTCTGAAAGCTAATCTCTGATCGTGGCCAAAGACAGAATTGCTGAAAGATAGTTTACGAAATGTAAAAATTTTTCAAAAATAAGACCAAAATCAGCTAAGTAACATCTTGAAACTTCTACACCACATTTACATAATTAAATTCAATTTAATGGAGACAATATTACTTTCCTGAAATCATTTTTTCTTTTTCAATCCTTTACTTTCAACCTTTAGTGTGTATTGAGAACACAGCCCAAATTTTTGTCACATGATCAGAAATGACCAAAACGATTAGAAGGGAAAAAGTCCTTTACTATTCTTTTTTTCTAACAGAAGGAACTTTTCTTTCTTTCTGCAATCAATATTTTTCGCAAAACTTTTTTCCGAAAATTTTTCTATTGCCTTGTGAATACGGTCATTTGTCTCTGCATTATAATTTCAAATCGAGTACGCTATGTATTTTAAACCTACTTGTGATCACCTCGAAGCAATATGAAAAGTCCACTATGTATTACGAGGGTAACAGCAAAATAAAATTTTTTCACAAAAAACAGTGAAAAATGCACTAAAAAACTGGCAGGAAAAATGAAGTCACAAGCCCGCATCAAAAACAGAAAAAATGCACTATCCAGACAGCTTATAATTTAAAAAACGCTCAATTCCAAGCCAAAAGACAGTTCGTAAGATATGTATACTTCAGTAATGCATGTTTTTAATTGCTAACTGGAGTATACTTATTTTCCTTTCTTCAAATAGCTTATGAAAATAATGAGTGGCACTGCAAAGTGGAATACAAAGTAATAAAAGGACAATTTTCTTGTACCGTAATCCGAATGCTAAAATATTAAAGGGATATCTTTTGCGATTGGAATAGCAAATACGGTGAATTGTATAATTTCGAGAACGATATATATGAAAAACATTAAGATGGAGAGCTTTTTATTCTGAGCACATCAACTTTCAAGTCTATTTAAAAATCGTTACTATTCGCAGCGTAATATCACATTTGCACGTGCATACTAATGAGGGAAGTTGGACGAAAATGGAAAGCGAAACTACTACTCGATTTCCTGGTGCAATAATTTGCTATCTACCACAGTCTTAACCTTCAAGAGTTAAAATTTTATTTCAACGAACAACTTTACCACGGAAAACTCAATTAAATGCCACATTAAAAACCTCAATTTTATAGACCTTTTGTTGCGGTCTTGAGAGGCGGACAGCCCGGTCGGACAACCGCAAAATGGGCTAACTTAAATAATTGTCACTCCTTTCTCTCAAAAATATTTAACTTTCTGGCCTTCAAAAACAAGTTGAAACTGTAGATGCATTAAAAAGGATTTCTTCTATATTTAGCAGAGGGCGGATTAAGATTCTGGTTTTGGAGGGGGCGATTTGCGGCAGGGGCAGGGGTTCCACAAGTTTAATGTTTGGGCATATGTAGTAGGTTTGGGACAAACATTTTCAAATATGAACCACCAAAATGCAGCTGTATACTATGTTAGGTCACTTAAAGAGGTAAGCGGGGAGTCATGACCCCCTTCTAGATCCATGCCTGATATTAAGGTTGATTCTGCACAGAAAATTTCGTATGTAAGTAAGCTATCGTTATGCATCCATTACAGTATATATGGTGAAACAAAGGCAAGTTCAATAAAAATGCTAGCCGCGAAGAAGACTAGAGAAACTAGGTTGGGGGTGTTGCTTTTAGTTGAGCGGTCGCAAAATATGGTTTTCAGTGCATTTTCGCTCGACTTTAAACTGCATTCTTTTCCCCAAAAACCAACCCACCGAAAAAAATTTAACGTATTGAAAATTTATACTATGAAGAGAATATGTGGTACAAAAATTGATATTTCATTGCTTTGAAAAGGGAAAGACTGATATTTTTCAAAATTTGTCAGTTTTTTTTATCCTGTTTAACTCAAAACAGCAATAGTAGAGAAAAATAACTTTTATAGCTACAAATGTGTAGAATAACGTGAAAAAGAAAGCGCGGGGTCTCTTCAAATTTAAGAAAATATTTTTTGTAGCTCTTTTTAAAGCTTTTCTCAATTCAAAAAAAAAAAAAGGGAGATGGGTCATTTTCACCATATGCTTACATTTCAGAATTTTTAAGTAATTTTTTTAACTTGCTATTTTCTTTTAGAAACACTAACAGATGTTTTGTCACATATTTTAGGTGTGTGAACAAGTAATTGGTTGTACACTTTGATGCATAATTAAGTA
The DNA here is from genome assembly GCA_038373865.1 of Uloborus plumipes. Classification (NCBI taxonomy): domain Eukaryota; kingdom Metazoa; phylum Arthropoda; class Arachnida; order Araneae; family Uloboridae; genus Uloborus; species Uloborus plumipes. Next base: position 109,772 of record JAXGGA010002498.1, read on the forward strand.
TTCAAATGCCTGTTGTAAAACTAAGTTGCAAGGAATATTGCCGTCCGTTACCATACAAAATCAATATGAAATCTCACTTTTAAACTATATCATAGGGCTTAGAACCAACTTCATTTGAAATTATTTGCTTCCCTGAAGCTTAAAACGATGTTTGTGATTATTGAAATATTGATCAAAAACTGTATGGTAACGGACTTGACATTTGGTAACGGATTTGACCAGTAACGGACTTGATATTTCAACCAAAATGTCAAATTATTGTTAGGTTGTCGAATTTAAAAATTGAACAACAATATGCATTTTCTTAGAGTTGTATAATAAACAATATTTCGGGGTGAAAGTTGAGGAAAAGTAAAATTTAATTCTAGAGTTTTTTTGTGGGTATTTCGTGCAGAAAATGATTGTTCGCATTGAATTTAAAATATAAGTTATGCTTCAAAATCGTCTTTTTAACCTCCGGACAGCAAATGTAAGCAAATTTTTAAAATGAACCAGATTACATTAGGGTGTCCCAAAAAAAGCGAAAGTCAGAATTTTTTTAACGCATACCCTCTTATTTTTTTCCTTTTACATCAAAACAACTGTGAAAAAAGTTTCATGCAATTTGAACAACGGTAACCCGTGCCGACTTGTGTCCGAAAGTGCGAACTAGCATTTTTCACTGGGCCAAATCGAAAAAATACTTTTTTCGGAAATTCAGAATTTCATGTTGATAAAACGCTTCCCCTATATCCCCACATGTCCCATAAAATCATTTACCCAAATTAATAAATATTTAAGTACCCCACACGAGGCTTAAAATTTATAATTTTCTTCAAAGAATAGGTTTTTTTTTTCTATGTATTTTGTAAACAATGAAAGATAAATTAAAAAAAATATCAAGATGAAAATTATAAAGCATAAAGTACATAATTGGAGCTAAATATTAGTTTTTTTCTCTCATTTTATATTTATTTCTCCAGCAAATTACTCAAAATTACGGTTTTTTAAGTTTTCAGTTAAATTTTTCCATTTTAAATACTACATTTTTTTATAATTAATGTTAAAAACCAACGTAAATGGAACACAAATTAGGTAGAAAGTACATGTAAACAACTTTTTACCCAATTTGTGCTTTGTTTTTCAACTTCTTATATTTCAGAACAAAGCTTATTTGACCATTTTTCATTCAACTACATTTTTTTATTATTCATCTGCAAATGCTGTTTTGAAAGTATGTTCTTAAGTGATTTTGAGACTTGATATTTTCTTTAAGCGTATCTACAAGTTAAAATTCGTAAATGATGCAATGAGTAAATAGAAAAAAATCAAATATTTAAAGAAATATAGAAATTTTAAGCCTCGTTCTGGGGACCTAATTAAAAAAAATTGAATAAATGTTTTTTTAATATCAATATGATTGTCGAAAATGTTTGTTATTTCAAAAATTACAAATTATGCCAACTTGTGCTTGAAAGTGTAAACTTTCAAGCACAAAAAGTGTGTGAGTTAACTTTTTTTTGCTTGAAAAGTGTAAACTTTCAAGCAAAAAAAAGTGTGCCGACTCGAAAAAAATGGGGGGAGGTAGTATTTAATTGTTTAATTAGTTACCGCCTCATATCGCGCGTTTGTTACCTGTTATTTTATTATTTTGCAGAGAAAACAATTGATAATTTCATATCAGTTAAAAACCAGTTTTTGTTTACGAGGCTCAAAATTGATGGTAGTTTTCTTAACGAGAGTCCTTTATTTGTGAATAACATTTTATTCCTTGAAGGGAAAAACATAGTCTGAGTGCTTAGAACAGTAATGATACAGCAGAAAGAGCGGTAAAAATGATGCAGGACTTTCATGGTTTACTAACAGCTGATGAGGAGCAAAAACACTTTTTGTTACGTTGCGTTCAAGAGCACCAAAAGATATACCTGACTGCAATAAACAAACATTTAAACGAAAATATGTTCAGTAATGTTCATTGTATTGTAATATTGTTGTAAATAAATTGTCATAATTTCTTTTTTTCATTTTTTTCGAATGATGTATTTTAACTATTTATTTATTTTAAACTACAGATACATTTAAAAAAATATCAAATTCCAAAATCACTAAAGTACATACTTTCAAATTGCATTTGCAGATGATTAATAAAAAAATGTACTATTTAAAATGGAAAAATTTAACTTAAAACTTGAAAAAAAAAAACCGTAATTTTGAGTAATTGCCGGAGAAATAAATATAAAATGAGCGAAACAAATAATGTTTAGTTCTAATTATATACTTTATGCTTCATATTTTTCATCTTTAATTTTTTAAAATTTATCTTTCATTGTTTACACAATACATAGGAAAAAAAGCTATTTTTTAAAGAAAATTATGAATTTTAAGCCTCGCGTGGAGTACCGAAATATATTTTAATTTAGATAAATGATTTTGTGGTACATGTGTGGGGATATAGGGGAAGTGTTTTATCAACATGAAATTTTGAATATACGAAGAAACTTTTTTTCGATTTGGCCTAGTGAAAAATTGCTTGTTCGCACTTTCGGACGCAAGTCGGCACGGGTTGCCGTTGTTCAACTTGCATGAAACTTTTTTTGCAATTGTTTTGATGTAAAAGGAAAAATATAAGAGGGTATGCGTTAAAAAATTCCGACTTTCGGTTTTTTTGGAACACCCTAATATACATCTTATATATTAAAATAGTTTCCGAGTGCTAGGAGACCTTTTGCTGGCCCAACTGATAATTGAGTATCTAACTCAACATTCACTTCATGTCATGAATGAAAACAAAACTTAATATGACCATGGTTAAAACGAAATGACGTAAAAAAGGAACATGTTTAAGTTTGGTTTGCTGTTTAATTACATACAAAATTTAAACATTTAAATCAACTCTTCGGCTAATATGAACAAAACTGACTTTAAGTTGCAAAATTTAATGCCATCATTTTTTCTAAAAAGATTATTCACCATTTTGCGTGGTAGTACGGTCCCCCAGAAGTTCCATCTTTTCGAACAACTTTTCTTGTTTGTTGCAACCATTGTTTTATCTTTCTTTAATGTTGGTTCTACCATTTGTGCAAGTTTTAGTTCAGAACCAAACATGCATGCCCAGGCATTCTTTTTGGCGATTAAGAGCAAGAATCTGAGAAACTGTCATGCCTAGCATTATGAGGTGATTCATAACCTCTCAGATTTTTTCCGAAAATTTACCAAATGTTTCTCTTATTGAAAGACCAAATCCAGAATGTTTTGCTCTAAAGTTGAGTTGTTTAGCTTTTATGGACCCCTAAAGGTGAAGGTGCGGCATCAAAAATTAAGCGGATTTTCAAAACATGGAAGTTGCTGCGAGTCAAAACTCTTACCAGGAACTGTTTAACTCCAATATTCTTTTTGTATATGGAATATGGAATCTAGAAGGTTGAAACCTTACAAAATGAATGTTAAATTTGTGGTAAAATGTTGAAGGTCAGTGAAGGACCTCAAAACAAGGCATTTTTAACGTTTTTCAGCGTTTTTGATGTCCAAAAACAGCTTGTACATTTCAGTTGCCATTGCAAAAGTATTGTCGTTTGAAAGACCAGTGCACTTTAAAATAATGTATAAATAACCGAGGAAAGTTCAACGTGCTTTTAGTTGCGTAAGGCCGAAATATGAAAAATGTCATTTTACCGATATTCAAACGGGCATAACTTCCTCTGCCAACATATTAAAATATTTTTTTTTGCCAATGTCACACTCTGATCTTTGTCTAACAGAGCAGTTGAGTCCTTTGAGGCGAAAGAGGAAAATTTTTTTTACAAAAAATGCACAGGAAAATACATTTTTTGTAAAAAATTTTTTTACATTTCACCTCTAAGGACTCAACAGTTTTGTTAAGACAAAGAATGGAGTATGACATTGGCAAAAAAAAATACTTCAATATGTTGTTGGAAGAGGAAGTTATGACCGTTTGAATATTGGTAAAATATGACATTTTTCATACTTCGGCCTTTCGCAACTAAGAGCATGTTGAACTTTCCTTGTTTATTTATACAGTATTTTAAAGTGCTTATACTGGTCTTTCAAACGACACTACTTTCGCCGTGGCAACTGAAATGCACAAGCTGTTTTTGGACTTTAAAAATGCTGAAAAACGTCAAAAATGCCTTGTTTTGAGGGCCTTCACTGACCTTACGGCAACAACTTACCACAAACTTAACATTCATTTTGTAAAGTTTCAACCTTCTTTATTCCACATACAAAAAGAAAATTGGAGTTAAACAATTCCTGGTAAGAGTTTTGGCTCACAGCAACTTCCATGTCTTGAAAATCCGCTTAATTTTTGATGCCTCACCTTCACCTTTAGGGGTCTATAAAAGCTAAACTCAACTATAGAGCAAAACATTCTGGATTTGGTCTTTCAATAAGATAATAAACATTTGGCAATTTTTTGGAAAAAATCTGAGACGTCATGAATCACAGGCGTGACACTCTCCCATATTCTTGCTCTTAATTATAAATTGTCGATTTATTCATTTTTTATCTCTTCTAAAGCATCTACATGCGCGCTAGGTCTGAGAGATCGTCCATAATTTCCACAAAAAACTTTCTTTTTCCGCAGTTCTAGAAAATATTTTCCAGACAAGTTTCCATTAATCATGGAATTTCACTCAGTAATCCATGCATTGGTCTGTACTTCTATTTCTTTTTGCCAGAAAGCAGAAATTTCTCAAATCACTAGTTCAGCACTGTCCCTTTTGCACTTTAAGATTGTAAAAGCAAGAAGCTTAAAACTTGCCAGCTCGATGGTAGCTTTACTCCAACAATTTGGAAATGCAATCAACAAGATTGATATAAAAATATTTTCTTGCGTGAAGAGTTACCGGAAAACGTTGATGCCATTTTATAAGTCTAGGGTAATCATGTTATAAAAGTCATAAAAGTCAGGCACAAACCGCTCTCAGTAAAAATGAATGATCAAAGATATTATTCTACTTATTTGGAAAATAAGTAAACGAAGCATATTATACAAAAATAGTTACATATTAAACTTATTTCATAATATGAATACAAATATGTATTTAATTAGAGCTAATTATATATTACCCATCATAATCGAAACGGGAAGCATGAAATGAAGGGCCAGGGGGAAAAAAGATGAAAGTCACTTTTTCGTCAATTTTGAGATATTAGCGCTATCTAAGGTGCTCAACAAGGGGGAAAAAAGATGAGAAGCGAACGAAATGTGCATGAAAACTCGGAAAACTACATAAGGAGCTACGAGAAATCAAACTTTGTTCTTCGTTTTTCTTGAAATCGCTTTTTGGTCACTTTCATCTTTTTTTCCCCCGGCCCTTCAAATGATTTCTCTACTCACTTAACAGACGCAAATGCCGTGTTATATGTAGAAAACACTGCATGATAGCTGAAGTTGGTAAAGCGCAAATTAAAGTATGTTTCTAATTAATTTTAAAATAACTCAATTTTGCGTGTACACGAAAGTGTACTATCGCGAGCGGCCTTCTTGGCGAAAAAGCTTCGTCGTCCGAAACCCGCTTGCTCCCCCTCGTAGATTCGGCACTGCATGATTCTGAGAGAAGACAATACCGTTTAGTACTGGGAAAATTAATGTTTTCAAAACATTAACTTTCAAAGTTTGTTTCCTACCTTGATCAGAAAAGCGTATAGTGATATTTATATGTGATGATTCAATAACTGTTATGAATTGCATTCAAATTTACAAACAGTTAAAAAATGAACCTTCTGAGAAATATACTTTAAATCACCGAAATTGTAATACATTTACAAGTTTTAGTGAGGGCGAAATGACTTCCCCTTATTTACCATCAGCAAAGTGGATTAAAAGCAGATTTAGAAAACTTTTCTATGCTTGGTATGCAGGATAAAAATCCTTTTCATTCTGTTAATTTAGCGTACTTTAAAAAACCGTCTCGTTAAAATAGCTTCAAATAGCATCGAAAAATATTTATTGCTTCTATACTTTAAGGAGCCTTTAAGAAATGAGACAAAAATAGTTGTAGCTAATACTTTATTTCTACTATCATAATTTGGAAAATTAAAAAATATTTGAACGATGTTACATTGGCATGCTTCGCATTTGCTAACTAAAAGTTGAAAAGTCTTTTCAATCATGCGTTAGACTAGTAAAAAAGCTTTAGTAATGATGTTATCGGCTAATAGGCAAATGTTTGTAGTCATCCGAACTTGGATTCAAAGCGAGATTATTGCGTAACACAGCTCTTGCCGGAGCTGTTTTTAAGCTTATTTTTATGCATTGAAAGTCAAAAATACGCCTCAAAATTTGTCAAGCGCATTTTCAAGCTTTGTATTTGAAATTAAAATTTACCAACGCGGGAAACGGTGGAAGGGGGAAACAATAGGTATTTTTAAGATATTACATTTTATTGTATTTTTATTTAAAACAAACAGATTTGATAACTGCCAAAAACCAAAATAGTACACATCTCTTTTCTATTGCATTTTTTTAATGGATTTTATCACTAATACGCAGGGTTTTCGTGTACTTCTCCGGGTGTGCCCACAGGCGGGGGGGGGGGGGGATATGGCGCAAGTTGCGCCATCAAAATTTGGGGATGGGGGGGGGGGGGGTAAAGTTCCTCCTCGGTAAAGTTTGTTTTTACATAGCACTTTTGGAGAAAAGAAAACGTTACATTTGTTCAACAAGAAATAGTAAGATGCATGAATGTATACAGGGTGAGTTTGATCGAATCTGCCATACGAAAAGGGGTTAAAGGAGAGCCCGAGTATGGAACCACCCATTAGCGGTATCAATTCTTAACCGTAACCGAGTAATATTATATTTAAGAAAAATTCGCAAAAAAACAAAAAAACAAAATTTTTAGAAAAAGACCGATTTCTAAACTTTCTGTCGGACCAACATACAAAATAAGTACATATTTGGAAAAAGCAGACAAAATCCTATAAAATGACATTTTTTTCATCAAGATAGTCGCACTTCACAGTGAGTTACAAGCTTTCAAACACTGGAAACACTCAAAAATGAAATTTCATCAAACTTTTCAGTCAAAAATTTCAGAAACAACCGTATGAGCTACAACCGGTTAAATACACCAAAAACTTTCCCATTTCACTAGCTTTCAGATGATATAACAACAAATCATAGTGAGCTTCAAGTTTAGCAGAAATTCAACATTTAGTTTTAAAGAGTATGAAAATGAAGAGTAGCCATTCGTCGGAAACGGGAAACCAGAAGAGTCGGATTTTTATCCCTTAAATTTTCAGTTAAACGTAATTTTGATGTTTTATTTGCACAAGAAAAGGAAAGTTTAATATTAAAATAATTATTACAACACTTTTTCATTTTAAAAACATAAGAGGTGACTACAAGCAGAAACAAAAGCATTTAACAAAAGCACAAAGGTGAAATCGAAGATTTACAATTACACAGATTGCAAAATTTACAACAACTGTTGAAACTGGTCGCCCCCACATCGAATGCACGCCCTTGCCCTTTTGCGAACAGAAACAACAGTCGCTCTCAGTGAAATGTCATTTCTTAGTTTTGCAATTGCTCCATCAAGTCGATAGCGCAAGTCTTGCAAACTTGCAACTTCTGTGCATCAACTTGTTTTAGAAATCCCCATACAAAGAAGTCTAGAGGCGTGAGATCTGGCGACCGAGGTGGCCAAGGAATGGGACACATACGACCAATCCATTGCGGATACTGTTCAGTTAGAAAGTCCCGAACGGCATTTGAAGAGTGTGCACCATCATGTTGGAAAAACACCATCATGTTGGAAAATGATTTCCGCTTTCTTCGTAACAGGAATAACATCAAGTAAGTTTGGCAAATCATGTTCCAAAAGGTCTAAATATCTGCTTCCTGTTAGGGTACTCTCAAACACATACGGACCTACTAACTGATCTCCGATTACACCGAGCCAAACATTTAAACTAGATCTAGTTTGGAAGGATGAGTTTCGAGTTGAAAATGGATTTTCTTCAACATACTGATGCCAGTTATGTAAATTTACCATGCCCCCCTCGAGTGAGCAATGACTCATCTGTCCACAGTATCTTTCTCAGGAAATGATGTTCTTCAATGTCTCGAGCTAACAGCCATCCCCAAAATGTTAGCCGCTTTTCGAAATCTGAGTTGCGCAATTCTTGGACTAGTGTAAAATGGTAGGAGTGATAATTGTTTTTGTGAAGAGTTTTTACCACTTTGCGTTGTGAAATTCCCCCTTCTCTATCATTTTCCAACATGATGATGCCCCTGCACACTCTTCAAATGCCATTCGGGACTTTTTAACTGAACAGTATCCGCAATGGATTGGTCGTATGGGTCCCATTCCTTGGCCACCTCGGTCGCCAGATCTCACGCCTCTAGACTTTGTATGGGGATTTCTAAAACAAGAAGTGCACTGCACAGAAGTTGCAAGTTTGCAAGACTTGCGCTATCGACTTGATGGAGCAATTGCAAAACTAAGAAATGACATTTCACTAAGAGCGACTGTTTCTGTTCACAAAAGGGCAAGGGCGTGCATCCGATGTGGGGGCGACCAGTTTCAGCAGTTGTTGTAAATTTTGCAATCTGTGTAATTGTAAATCTTCGATTTCACCTTTGTTCTTTTGTTAAATGCTTTTGTTTCTGCTTGTAGTCACCTCTTTTGTTTTTAAAATGAAAAAGTGTTGCAATTATAATTTTAATATTAAACTTCCCTTTTCTTGAACAAATAAAACATCAAACTTACGTTAAACAGAAAATTTAAGGGATAAAAGTCCGACTCCTCGCTGGTTTCCCGTTTCCGACGAATGGCTACTCTTCATTTTCATACTCTTTAAAACTAAATGTTGAATTTCTGCTAAACTTGAAGCTCACTATGATTTGTTGTTATATCATCTGAAAGCTGGTGAAATGGGAAAGTTTTTCGTGCATTTGACCGGTTATAGCTCATACGGTTGTTTCTGAAATTTTTGATTGAAAAGTTTGATGAAATTTCATTTTTGAGTGTTTCCAGTGTTTGAAAGCTTGTAACTCACTGTGAAATGCGACTATCTTGATGAAAAAAGTGTCATTTTAAAGAATTGTGTCTGCTCTTTCCAAATATGTACTTATTTTGTATGTAGGTCCGACAGGAAGTTCAGAAATTGGTCTTTTTCTCAAAATTTTGTTTTTTTTGCGAATTTTTCTTAAATATATTACTCGGTTACGGTTAAGAATTGATACCGCTAATGGGTGGTTCTATACTCCATTTGGGCTCTATCACCCCTTTTCGTATGGTAGATTCGATCAAACTCACCCTGTATACAGTCAATTCGCGATAACTCGAAGTCCCATACTCGAATATTACTCAAACTCTAATTTTTTTATTAGATCCCGATCCCTTTGTCTTCAATTCTATGTTAATTTTCCTCCATATCTCAAAGTTGACTTCCCTTAACTCAAAGTTTTTTTGAGGTGACTAAACATTTGGGCGATTCTCTGTAAACTCGTCATTCTTCACACGAAATCTGTCCGGGTATGGTTTTTTGAAATGTTCGGACAATTATAACACTATTGCTCAGAAAATGAATCTATTACTTTGGTTTGAAAGAGGGCCAATTGAAGTTTGTGTTTTTCTGATAAATCATGATGGGGGTAAGTCCCCTTCCTGATATAACTAGGCAGGGGACTGTGTTTTTGCTCTTTGTTGCGTAATATCTGCAAAACTATTGGAACATAATTAGCTACGAGACTACCCATAAATTTAGGCATAAATCGTGGATATAATAACTAATATGTTTCATAATTAAACTAATTGACATTAATAAAATCACTTCCCAGAGGACTGTTTTCGCAACGAGCCTGATGCTCACTTTCATCACAAATGTGGCTCTAAAACTAAACAAAGTACCGTTTCAACACGGTTCTCGGCAATTTCAGCAAATTCACACTGATTACTTTAAATTTCATGCCAAAAAACATTTACAAGAGTAACAGATTTTTTTATTGGAGCTTTGAATTCGTGGCAGGGGACTGTTTAAAAAAACTCCGGACAGAATTTACATGACAATTTTAAGTTTTAGCAATACGTAATGAAACCTTATTTCATAAAAAAGATATAGTTGCATTATTCAATTTTTAGATATTAATTGCCAAATTTATGTAATGTTAACAGGTTTTTTGAAATATTGCCTTGAAGTGTTAAACTATTGGATTGAGACAGCCAGGGGACTGTTTTTGGTGCCTAGATAATTTCTAGAAAAAAAATGTAAATAGTTACCGCTCCAAATGCAATTGGGCCACAAAGTTTTAATGTTTTACTTTATTAAGAGCAATAATTACTTTATTAAACTATTATTTTTTAAGTACTCGGTCCGGACAGCGAATTACCAGTTTACAGAGAATTGCCCATTTAATAGTTAAAAAGCATAAAAAACCTTCAAGTGAGAGCGTGAAATTTTATTTATTCTTCTCTTGTGTTTCATTCATAGAAAATCTGAAGTCAATAGAAGATCTGTTGAATCAATGTGCAATAAAGGAAAAACAACTGTAGTGGCTTTTGCTGTATTTTTTGCACTTATTGCGTCTGTCAGGAATTTTTTTGATTTCCAAAATAAGTTTTCCTTCTTCAATCTTCAATGAATCGTGACAGTGGTACAGTGATCATTGAAATTAAAACAAACGACTTTTAAAGCAGTTGATAAAGAAAATTTCTTTGATATGAATTTAAGAAACGTAGTTAAAACACTGAATTTTGCAACGAAGAGTATATACAAACCATGGAAGAAAATGAATCTGTTGCCAATGAAGAACGATATGTGAAAAAGCTGTAATATTTACCGTTTTTTAAATTACAAAACTGCTGAATGCAGCTTAATATGACGGATTATCCCACAAGAATGAAATATGTATAAAAAGAAAGATTTATTTTTCTTTCTTAACCTTTTAATTCAAATAGTGTCAATTTTAATTAATTAAACTTGTCAGTTATCTATACATTAATTAAATATTTCAAGTGTTTATTATTAAAATGTTAGAAATCGAAACTAATGATAAGTCGAACTTCCGATAAGTTTTTTTCCTCGGTTCCTTCAAATTCGAGTTATCGAGAATTTACTGTATATATTTTTTGGATTATTCCTTACAAAATTTAGAGGTG